>PVKA01002359.1:8562-33870 GCA_004027165.1 Ctenomys sociabilis
CATTTGACAGGCTAGGTTCTTTGATCCTCACAGGTTGAGGTGGTTTCTCCATAGCACCTTCCTGGGCTGTCCCTCCTGGCTCCACCTAACTGAGGCTTTGTAACCCGATGCTCTACAAAGACCATTTCCACCAGCACATCAAGAGGGGCCCTTGCTTTATTAAAGCTGTCCCCTGGTTGCCCTGCCCTCAAGCTCTGTCCCCTCTGGATGCTTCCACTGGGAGGCTTGGCTGGCAGGAAAAGATGGTCCAGTGACTTCGAAGTGGGGGCAATGGGAGGCTTCCTGGCAGTACGTGACTCGACCGGAGTCCCCGAAGCCAACAGTGCAAACAGTGGCTGGCAAAAGCCAGAAACCGTACTTTGTAGACCTCTGGCTTGGGAGTGGGGATGAAATTCGAGTTTTTCACAGGTGTGTTATGGGTCACGGTGACACAGGAGGCACTGCTTTAGAACCTCCTTTGGGATGAAGTGTGCTCATGGTACTTGTGTGTTAGTAGGATAGAATATAGGATGCCCTGGGAAATTTGAATTTCAGATAAACAGCAAATGGTCTTTTAGTGTGAATGTCTCAGGTATCCCATCCTATCACTGTGCTCCAGGGTGATGGGACACCCTTGCTCTTCACGGGGCTTCCCCACCAAAGCCAGCATGGTAGGCTTCTGCAGGAGGCCGAAACGCTCGAGTCTTTTCTGTTTCTACTCATCATGACTTCTTCTGACACATTTTCTGCCACTCTTACCCTTCAAGGAGTCAATTAGTCTCGCAACTAAGCAGGTGGTAGCTGTCATTAATAGCACCACCCCAGAAGCCAGAAACCACACCCTTAAAATGTTGTTGCGTCAATTCAGTCCTTTATATCCTAGAATATGTTAACCTATTGGCTTTATTACTTGATACTATCCAGAAAAATCATTTCTTCTCACTACCTTTAGAAAACAAGCATGCAGATATAACATCTGAGTTGAGTTGCTAGAATTTCCTGTCCACGTTTTCAACTTGGCAGCCAAGATTCTTATAAATCATCATTCTTATAAATTTCTTAGGGACCACATAGAAAACAGCCCAGGAGAAAGAGGTGGAAGTGCCAGAGCTGCTGTGATAGAATATGGAGAAAGGAGCCTGAAGACCCAGGAGGTTGCCAGTTTTGAGTGGACTCGCTATCAGACTTGAGTACCTGCCTCCCAACTGCTCCTGGGGGGGGGGGGGTCAGGTGTATCCTTCTTGCCAGGAGAGTGAAAATACATTGGTGCAGGGATATCAGTGGTGACAGATGCAGCTGCAGCCCTAGAGAACTCTGAAAAACAGAGTCTATGGAGTTTGCCTAGTCCTTTGTCTTAGTCTATTTTCCCATTGTTATAGCAAAATACCTGAGAGCGGTAAAGGATAAAGAATAGAAATATTTTTGAATCTATTTTCTGCTGCTATTAAAAAACACTGGATATCCTGTCTTCTTCTTGTAGTGTGGATGACCCACTAGGAAGATAATAATGTAAAATGCATTAATTATTGAACCTGTCCTATTAATCAGCTTCGAAACTATCTCATTGATATTTGTCTCTCCATAAAATAAAATACAGTAAAATAAAATAAATACTGGGAGTAGGTAAGGGATAAAGAATAGAAACATTTTTAGCTCGTGATTCTGGGCTGGGTTGGGCAGGCTGGGAGCTTGGGGCCAGCATCCAGTGAGGGTCTTTCTGCTGTGTGTTATGGAGTGATACCACTGTGATGTGGAGCAAGCAACTCAGAGGCAGCCTGAGTCACCAACAGAGCTGCTCCCCAGTTGCCCAGCAATCTGAATCCTCGGTGAATGCGTGACCTCGAGGTTGGCTTGTGTCACAAGGCTCCTCGGGGTCCCCCTTCTCAGTCTTCATGCTCGGGCAGCCCCGTTGCCCCAGCCAAGGTGCTCCAACCACAGCTCCAGCTTCCTTCTGCCTGTACTCCACCCTAGCAGGGTGATGTGTACGGCAAGTGCTCCCCCTCCCACTGTGCGGGACCCTCCTTCTCAGACGGCAGAGGCCTGCCGGGAGGCACGTATCCAGGAAGAGAACTTTCTGGCCCACTTCAGCTATTGGGCAAAACAGAAAGAAAAGCCAAGGTAGATGTGGACATCACCAACACAGGAGGGAAAATAAAGGCTAACTGAAAGCTAACACGATGTGAGAAAAGTGGGAAAGGAGATTGAAATTTAAAAAGGTAGGGCCAGTGAGCTAGCTCAGTGGACTGAGCTTAGGCAAGCGCAGGGTTCCATCCCTGGCACCACACACCATGCTGGCGCCGCCCTCAGGGCGCCCTGAGCGAGTGGCCCAGGACAGGCATGTTGGCGCATGCCCCTAATCCCAGTGCTGGGGAAGCTGAAACCAGGAGGATCACTAGGAGTTGCAGCTGCATAGCGAGACCCTGCACACACACAAAAAAAGTAGGTAAAGATACATAATTTAAATTTTAATTACTATTTATTCCTGTTCCCATATTTTACTGTTTTCCTGGCAGACATTGTACACTCTGGCAAGGCAAAGGGAGAGGGGGGCTTGGCAGAATAATGTTCCTGGGGAGATTCCAAGTTCATGGCTTGGTGCTGCTCATGCTGGGCAGACATTTATAAGAATTACTTGCTGCCATGGCAGGTCATTTTGCAGAGAAACGAACCTTGAGCTTCGAATTTCGAACAAAGGCGAGGGTTTCAAAGTGATTTTAAAGGAAATGAAATGAAGGAGAATAGGGTGGCAGGGCAGCATGGGTCAGTGGCAGTTGGTTCACAGAGAGCTGGGGGACCCGCAGGGTCACCTAGGAGAGCCGGATGCTAGGTCCCAGACGGATGGATTGCAGATATTTATTTCCTGGAACTTGCCCTTGGACTCTTGCCACACCAGGGGGTCCTTGCTGAATTAACATTAGGGGTCCAGCTCTGGGCTTGGGTTGTTAGGCACTGTCTTGTGCTCTGCTTTATGTTTCTTCTCCTCTTTCCTCTTTTTATTACCATCTCTCTCTCTCTCTCTCTCTCTCTCTCTCTCTCTCTCTCTCTCTCTCTCTCTGGTGGAACCCGGGATTGAACTCAGGCCCTTGCACTGGTCAGCCAAGCACTTATTCTACTGAGCCGTTTCCCTGGCCCCTCCCTCTCCTAATCTTTTTCTTTGCTTTCATTCCATCCTTAGGGAAATGGTGCTTCCTTTCTATTATTTTTCCTCCTTTGCTTTTCATCTTCTTTGGGTAAGCAATGCAGCAGGTGGGGCAGCTCGTGCCCCAGCCAGGAGTTCCTGCCCTTAATACTTTCTGCATTGCTCAGTGGCTGACATCTGCTCCCAGGGATAGGCAAGGCCCTCGCTGCCCAGGGCACAGCTAGAGAAGTTCCCCCTCTTTACCAGACCACATCCACCCTCCACCCCATGCTCCATCCTTACCTCTTCCCTCCCTGCCTGCCTCCCTCCCTCTTTCTTCCCACCACATCTTCTGCAATGGGAGAAGGGAGAGTTTCAGAAGCCTGGTTCCCCAAGTGGCTTTTTGCTAAAAGGCAGCCTGGGAGAATATTTATAACCCAAATGGTCCCAAAGGCTGTCTTCCAGTGCCACTTGCTCATTAACTAAGAGGTGTCTGGGGGCCCGGATGCAGGGGGTGGCAGCGGCCCAAGAGTTCCTTCCCTGTGCACTGCCTGGTCTTGCCCTTGTATCTACAGAATGCTGATGCCTGCCTTCTGAAAAGTAGATTCCGTAAAGTGATATTTTTCCCCTCTTCTAATCTTGGAAAAGTTGTCAAACTAGTTCTGAGCCTCTCCACAGACCCTGCTGTGCTCCACAATGCCATGTGCATTACTATGCCTTCATGTGAAAACAAGTGCATGCAGAACCACTGAAAATGAATTTTGGGCTGGCCAAATAGCTCAGCGGATTAAAGCACCTGCAAGCAGGAGCAGGGGCTGGGGGTTCGATCCCTGGGCCTGCTGTGCCAGCCTGCCCTGGGGCATGCTGCGATGGCAATTGAGACTGGGCGTGGTGTTGCCCACCTGTAATCCCAGCTCTTGGGAAGCTGTCAACAGGAGGATCACTGCAAGTCCGATCTAGTAGTGAGACCCTGAACACCTTGTAGGCCCTTCCCCAAAATATAAAAAAAAGAAAGAAAAGAAACTGATTTCTACCTAAAGTGGGAGTCCCAAAAGTTCAAGCTCAGCCTGAGAAACTTAGGAAGATCCTATCTTAAAATTAAAAGTGAAAAATAAAAAGGGTTAGGGATGTAGCTCAGGGTGAAGGTTCTGACTTCAGTTGCTAATATGAGGGGGAGAAATTGTTTTCACAGGGAAATACCCTTGATCCGATTTGTGGTTGCTTAATATCTTGTATTAGTTCTGTTATCTTTCTTGAATATATATATTCAGCATGGTATAAATCAGGCTTTTTTGTTGGTAGTACCTTCAAATGTGTGTGTGTGTGCTACATTTTTAGGACAATACATGGCATTTTGCTTCAAAACTCCTTCATACACAGAGACCTCAAAAGATATAGACTAGACTCATATTTCCTGTATTAAACTTCTCACATAAAAACACTGTTCTTTCTAGTTTATCAAACAAGCTAATGTGTCCCCTGAGCATTTTGAATTCAGACACATACAACTCTGCAAACTTTTCTGTGTGTGAATTACTTGAGCTTTGGATGGGTTTCCTCATGGGGAGGCACGACTACATAAAATATTCTACTACTACCTGAAATACATCACTGAGCTGGTCTCCTGCAATGACTGTTAATGCTATAGTGAACGAGCAGTGCTTGCGAAAATAAACTCTGCATGGACAAAAAGCTCTCGGCTTCTTCCGTATCATCTATCTTCTCAGAAAACCAGAGTGCTTTTGAGCTTATGAAATTTGAACCTCAAAGGTTCATCTAATTGATCTATTCCTGTTTTCACATTTTATTCCCAGTGGCCAGTTTCACACTCATAACACTGAAGAGAACTTGAAAAACCTGGGAGAAATTTTCAGCCTATCAATACCCTTCTTTTTTTTCCCCTTTAAACTTAAAAAAAAAAAAAATCATTGATTTTCATTTTTAAATTTTGTACCAAACAGTCCATCTCAGGCTTGTTGGGTCATCTCGGGGGATTTAACTATGAAAACTAAATCCCCATCAGAAAAGAATTGTTTTACAGGCTTTTAGAAATGGAAGAGGTGGTGGAGGTCACTTAGTTTCACCGTCTAAACACTTCTGACTCAGGAAAGGATCCCGGTAGGAGGAAGAATCCAGCAACCTGGTGGGGATCCTACACAGCAAGCAAAGATCAGGGTGTGTCAGCTTTGTCATTCACTTCAGATACTTTCCACCACCAAGGCTCATAAAATGGTTCACATCAAAGGGACAAAATGGAGGGTTAAAAGTTTGACTTGTGTTTTATGTTGAAAATGAAGTGACAGTGCTTCCCCATAACCCATTCCTGTTGCTTCTAGATAAAGCGTCTTGCCTTTGAGGTCTCAGCTGTGATGAGCACAGCACAATTTCCACCGCCTACAGTCTCCAGCTTGATCTTCGGCTCCTACCATTTGGCCCAAGTTCAGCCTCTCTCCAAGTCCAGCCGTCTTCCCTGGCCTCCTGGGAAGACTCTGTTGCCTGATCTTTACAGCTCTTTTCCCACACTCCATTATACAGCATGATGTTGGCCTCTGAATTTATTTATTAGGACTCAGATCTATGATATACAACCCTCTTTTCCTGTCTGACACTATCTGTGCAGCAGAAGGAGAGGCGCTGCTTGTCATTAAACAGTCATGCAAATTAAGCACCCACAAAGCGAGGGCCAGCGGCTTGCAAAAGAGCTCGGCCTCAGGAGACCCTGCGGAGCCAAATGGCGTTTTCAAAATTTCACACTCAAAGCACAGCGGGCCAGACAGGCAGCCAGAGGCAGCTTCTCGTGGGGGAAGCTGTGGCCACAGGCAACCTTCCACCCCCAGGTCCTGCCCTCACTTAGCGTGCAGGCTGTATTTTAAAACATTAGCGTTTCACCTAATAAGTTTCTTCTTTGTCATTGTTCTCTTTCACCATCCTAAAGGCTATAGATTCAATGGAATGTATATAATATATGTAATAAATATATTCTATAACACTTTATATTATTGTAATATATATTTCATTCATGTTGCTCATAATTCAAAATAATACAAAGTGGTCTACACTGAGAATGCTCTCTCCTAATCCTGTATTTTGGAATAGATTTAGATTCACAGAAATGCTACAAAGATAACGTTAAAAAATGCTTGTGTATAATCATTTGTGGTCCTGGGCAAGTGCTTCTGTGGTGCTGGAGATAGACGCCCAGACCTCTTACAAGCTAAGCAAGGTTCTTCCATTGAGCTACCTCCCCTGCCTTTCTTTGTTCTTGTTTTACACTATTGGGGTACATGTGTCACAATCAAGAAATGAACACTGATCAGTCTGTTACTGTAATTACCATGCTTTATTTGTGTTTCACTAGTTTTTTTCTTACAGACGTCCTCTTCCTGGCCCGGGATCCTATTCAGGAGTCTAAATTCAGCGTCCTGTCTCTTTAGTTTCTCTAGCTGAGTTTTTCCATGGCTTCCCTTGTTCTTGATGACCCTGACTGTCCTGTGAAGTGCTGGATTAGCTTTCTTGTAGAATGTCCCTCTCTGGGGTTTGGCTGATGGTTTTCTCATAAGGAGACAGGGCGGTAGGTTTGATGTTGTGGAGCCTGCAGAGGTGTCCTGCTGCCTCCATCCAAACTAAGGCTGTCTGTGATGTCAAGCTTGATGTCAGCCTTGAGCACCTGGCCATGAGCTCTGCCAGGCTGCTCTGCTGAGCAGCTACTCCCGGCGCACACTCAAAGGGTTGTGAGAGGTTGTTCACTCTCTCCTTGGTAGAATGGAAAGTCCTGTACAAAAACCAAGCCTTTGCTAAAGCTGTTTGTCAGCATGGAGCTTCCTTGGGGAACTGGCGTTCCAACAGGACTCATTCTCAGAAGCACATCCTGTATGGACCAGACAACTGGGTTTCACACCCTCACTTCAATTGTGCTTTCCAGAGCACTTTGCAGCAAATGCCAGCTTGACAATGGCGAACACCCTGGCCTTCTTCTGAGGGAAATGCATGCTCCGCCATGTTTCAGGGGCTGTGCACTGGATTTCATTCGGAGCTGAGTCCCGAGAGAACATATATCTCACGGGATGGTGAGTGGCTGGGGCAGAGGGATACACACAGGCTTGCGCAGTGTGTATGTGCTCTGTGGCTCTAGCTCTGGAACAGTAAAAGTTTTCAGATCTATTTGTTTCACCATTGATTTCTGAGCTGTGGGCTGGGGGAATTCATGTTGCTCCTGGAGCTTCTGAACCACCCCCCCCCATAGAAGTGACAGCAGGAACCCCCAGCAGAGCATCTGCTCAAAGGATTCTGACCTGAATTGGATAGAATCGAGACCCGGCTGCCCTCGGGGCCCAGATGGCCATCCCAGAGTCATGAGAACACAAGTCTCCTTCCTGCCTCTGTAAAGGGCTCATGGTGAGCTGATATTCATAAATTCTTTTGAAATTCTGAGCTAAAGAGTTCTACTCATATACAGGGGGTGTATTTGTTATAGCAGCATGCACATAAAAGGGCTCCTCCTCTTTTTATTCATCTTATAGACAAAAACAAGGCCAATCAACTTATTTGGATGAAAATGTATGAATATTCTGGGAAGTTCTGAGGAGTGGTGATGCCTACTTATAATCCTGGGTACTCAGCGGGCTGAAGCAGGAAAGCAACAAGCTTGAGGGCAGCCTGGGCAGTTCAGAAAGACCTTGTCTCAAAAGCAATGTGAAAAATGGCTGAGGATGTCTCTGAATTCAGTTCCCATTACCACACATGAAAATGTTCTAGGCAAAAATCTCCATAGTGTGAATGGTCATAATGAGAAGCAAAATACCTAGGACAACTAATATGGCTTATAGAATGAACTGACAAAACGAAAGTTCATTTTCCTAAAATCTGGCAGGACACTGCTAAAAACTTAGCTCTGCCGTAGCACAGCCTTAGCTGTGGGTGAATCGTGCTGTGTTCAGTACTCAGTTGTTCTCAAAGCCAATAGGCACTTAGTGGCCTCCATTCAGAGCCAGATGCTGTTCAGCTATTCATTCTAAAGAGCATGAAAAATATTGTTCTACATGTCAGCACTATCTTCATGACTCATTAAAATCTTTTAAATGCATTTTTCCAGGACCAAAGTATACATCGCCAAGCCAAAAATTATATTATCCCTCAGCCACACCTTCCAGTCAGTCATCTTCTCTCTAACACAAACCACCCTGGCCCCAAAGAGAATCAGGAGAGGAACATACTTGTAGGATGTTGAGGGCCAATCAAATAGAAAGGCACACATTGGTGTGGGTTGATGACATATCAACTGAGGTGACAGATGGACGTGCAGGACAACTTGTTGTATTCCTTCTGCTTGCCTTAATCATAAAAACATGGAAGGAAACTACATGTTGTGGCTGGAACACGGATTCCTGCGGCTTCCACCCGGCGAGATGTCTGGCGGTAGCTGGTAGACAGCAGTGGTTCTCTGAAGATGCTTGTTCTCTTCCTCCTGAAGGCAAACATCGGAACAGCCATTCCTGACAGACTAAGGAGAGTGTCTTGTCCCACAGAAAGAGTGAGCCTCTGGCTGATGACAGGCCCCCGCCCTCCACCCAAGGACATTCTGCCCACCTCACCCCACCATCCCCCATCCCTGCCAGGCCCCTCTACTGAGTCCCTATCACATCTCCTGGCTGCCACCCCTGAGGGGCTTTGCCAATAGGAGATGGGCAACGCCATCACCCAGGACCTGCCATTATCAGCCTATGTTTGATTTTCGGATTAGTCATCTGAAAAAGGGCAGACCAAGTAAGAGGACAAGTGGTTACTTGTTTATTGTTTGTTGAGGAGAAAATATTAGAGTAAAAATATCTGGATTGACTGACCATGGAGAGTATTGGTCAGTCATGTGGTCCTAGGAGTCAGCCTGCTCATTGCCCTTCCTAGCACTGTTACCTTCTCGTTTCACAGTTGCTTGATACTTCAGTTTCTTCATTTATGAATTGGGGATGATGGTGGCGACAACGAGGAGGAGGAGGAGGAGGATGACGACGATGATGGTGATACAGTGTTTTTGTTTGTTTGTTTGTTTTTTTGTGGTACCAGGGATTGAACTCAGGACATTGCACTTGCCAGACAAGCACCTATTCTACTGAGCTATCTCCCTGGACCCAGCCCCTTTTTTAAATTTTGAGACAGGGTCTCACTGAGTCGATAAATTACTCAGGCTAGGATTGAACTTTCAATCCTCCTGCCTCAGCCACCCAAAGCACAGGTGAGCAGTGAGGACATTTTCAAGTTTGTGCATAAGAATAGTTAGAATACAGCACAGGCTGAGTGTCACACATTAAAGAGAGACCTGAGCAGCCAGACAGTAGCATAAGGCCCATGTGAAGGGCACAGAGGAACATCTCTGAGTAAAATGAATTCAGAAGCAAATTACTCAGAATCATTTTGCTGGTAACATAAGGTCCATGTGAAGGGCACAGGGGAGCATCTCTGAGTAAAATGAATTCAGAAGCAAATACTCAGAATCATTTTGCTGGTAGTTTTTTTCTACCTCAAGTGTGGCCTACACAAACATTCTCCTATTCCTCAAATACCTTCCAGGAATGTAACCTATTCATGCTTCCAAACTTAATGTGGTTCCTCATTCATATGGACAACTTTATGTTTTGATGTTAAATCTAATCAAGAAAGTGCCTCTCAGGAGTCTACCTAGGACCAGCAAGCGGTAGGCCGCATGCTCCAGGCTCTGCAGGGCCTCTCCATTTCCTCATCTCGCAGGACAGGGACGCCTGCCTAAGTTTGGCCTCAAGGGCCAGAGAGGAAGCTGGGATCAGCTCCACATTGCATCACTGCAGCAGAGTTTGGGGGACAAGTCGTTTGGCTGTGGAACCCCCAGCGGAGATGAAATGCCTGAGTCCACAGTCATTTGTACAGATACAAGGGCAGAAGCAAGGTCAAAAGTTGAAGCCTAGAAGACGGGGAGAAAAGCAATCTTTTAAAGTCTAGACAGCATATTAACAGCAAGAGCTTAATGTGTTGCCCTCTGTTTATCGGAGCTTTTTGCTGACAGCGTGGAACTTGAGCCTCTTTTCTCCTCATCTAGCAAGTTCTATTCTGCAGTGTCGCTGGAGTCTGGGCATCTCACGGTGCCCTTTAGGGACACAGGCAAAGCTGTAGCCGGAGCTGTGGGGCAGAAGGTACACAGGGAAAGAAAAGATTGGAGACTTTGTAATATCGGGTAGGAGATGAACCCGTCACACCAGACACTTAGTTGTATTTCAGTGTTTTCAAAATATATTTTTTCCTACTAGCAAATGATGGCATTGAGGAACCATCAAACTTTATATTTTTTTCTATATTTTACTTTCCCTATACTTTAATTTCCATATTTTATTGCCAAATGCTTTTCTTCTTTCCTATTTATTCACTTAAAAATGATACAGTGACTTTAATTAGAACATCGGACACTGGCTGGGACCAGCGTAAATTCACCTTTCTGCAAAGCAATTTGGCAACCTGTACCAAAAGGCCATCCAAATGGGCATACACTTGACTCAGAAATTCCACTGGTAGGAATTTATAGGAACGGTAGCATAAATATTTATATAAGAGAACATTTCTTAAAGAATAATTATAGTGCTCCCCCAAATGGAAATAATCAGAACACTCCAAAATAGGAGATGGTTCAACTCCTACTTCGGAGGGCCCAGTCACGGAGGAGAATTTACTATCACTGACCTTCAAGATTCCACTCATCGGCAACTGTAAAGTGTCCGAGATGGACTCTCAAACCTGGAGGTGGACAGCAGCAAGAACCGGCTTCTCCAGGTGAAGAAGGCAAGCAACCTTCTGTGCCCTCATCAGAGGGCTCAAAGCCAGGGAACCGCCCCCCAGCCCTCGCCCAGGAGCCTGAGCCAGAGAGCAGACTTCTCCTATTTTTCTGGTTCCTAAGCCCCCCACCGATCCTGTCCACTGCTCCTCTGAATAGCCCTATTCTCAATTGGAAGAAGGCCGTTTGATTAGAAGTTTATATAACTGAAATCTGAGCCTGGAGGAAGAATTTGGCGGGACTGTTGATTGCGCTGGAGAGAGGATTGGAAAGGAAAATTCTCCAGAATGGGAGGCTCTGACTTGCCGGCCTTTTTGCCTGCGAACAAAGCGTCCCCTGCGTGACACCCCTCCAAGTCACTCTCCGGGGACCTAGGCCATCCTCAAAAGTGGGCTCCCCGTTTGGGGAGAAAAAAGGGCTGCTTCTCTCCACCAGTGGAGCGAGGTCAACCTCACACTCGCTTGGAGCCAGTCGGAATGCCACATTTAATAGTCACTCCGTGGCCTCATCAACATTCCAACCCCCTTCTGTTTTTCAAAGCTTAAAAACATTTTCATAAAGGCTTTTTGGGGTGGGTTTTTATTTTTGTAAGAGTGGGTGTGTTTGTTGTCTTTTTTCCTCTTCAAAAATGATTTCATTTTTTTTTTCTTTTTCCTTTCCTGAATTTTAATGGGCCTGAACGTAGGAGTCTGCCAAGATTTTTCACATTCAAAAAAAAGGTACAAGATCTTCCTCTCTCCAAAGCCAACCTAGGGCGTGTTTTCCAGGCCTTTCTCCCACACTCGCGCTGGGGCCTCTTGCTTCCTGTTTTGTCTTTCGCCTCATCTGGTCCTTGGGATGGACTCAATCTCCCTCTTGGAGACTGTTGTTTCAGTTTTGGGTCTTGGTTGTCACTTAATCAGGAAAACGTTAATTCCTCAGCGGGGAGAAGAGAGTCGTGACTCTCTTCAGAGGTTTCTATTTCACCCCGAGGATCTGCCGCACAAGGAGTCGCACTCCCTTAGCTGTTTTTCCATCTGTAAAAGGAGAAACTGTACCATGTGCCCAGTCTTCAAGTGCAGTAATACCAGAAAGCCACTGGGGAGCAGTTTGGGCTGGGTCTCAGTCTCCCAGAAGCCTAGGAGGAAGTATCAGAGACTTAAAATTGAATTCATCGTAATGCATACAAGTGAAACGTGCTTTGGTTCATGTGTGTAGTGAGAAGGTGTATCAGGAATGAACATATTGTAGAGGTGAACACAGCCTGGCTGCCCACACAAAGGCTTTAGTGCACCTCCTTTCCCATCCAGTCCCTGCTCCCACAAAAAGGACTCAGAACCCAGCTTCATCGAGAATTTAACTTTCCAAGTTGTGTACCATAGGAAAAACATAATTTTAATTAAAATAAGTATACATAGATGAGGTTCACTACTATAATTAGTTCTGGTGGGAAAAGGAGTTACCGATTTCCTCTGTTCCAGGGTATCTTCTATTAGAAGGTCCGCTATCAATTTAATTTAGCACAATTGATTAAGTCAGAGGCAGGAAAATGCATATTAGTGCTGAAATGTTTGCAAAGGAAGGCATTGGTTTACTGTGATCAAGAGCACAGATTCTGCTTGCTCTGTGTGTGTGTGTGTGTGTGTGTGTGTGTGTGATTGAACTCAGGACCTTGCACTTGCCAGGTAGGTGCTTATGCCACTGAGCTATCTCCCCAGCCCTAAGAATACAGATTCTGGAGTAGATCCCAGTATGAGATCCCTTCGACACTGGCCCTGGAGAGGTCACAATCTCTCTGTGCTTCAATGTCTTCAACTTCATGATGGAATTAGGAACATGTACATCAAAAGAGTTGTCACAGAATGAAAGGGCTCAAGGCACATACATGCTTAGAACTGTGTGCTTGATAACCAATTAACAAATATTAGTTTGTTAATCTAGATAGATCTTTATGTTTCTCATTCCAAATCTGATGAAATGTAAAAACCTTTCTAGGAGGGAAAAAAAAAATCTGTGCAGTCACACCAAATTTACATATCAGTTCACAAGCTTCTGAGACTTGGTCTGCTGATCCACTTGGGGGACCCACTTGGGACAGTGTGGTATAGTGGCTCCGAGCCTGTGCCTTGGACCCTGGCAGACTCTGTTCTACCCCTGACCTGAACAGTTAGTATATGAGCAAGTCCCAGGGCATCTCTGAGCCACTTTTCCTCGTTGATAAGATGAAATTAATAACATTATCTGCTCCTGACTTAGCCCGTCGATAGAAATGGGTTCTATGAAGCACAGGCATTTGTTACAAAGGCATCTCATCATCATTTGGAAGAGGGACTATTTGCTTCACGCCAGCCTGTTTTCAGTCACTCCTTTCTTCATAAAATAGCTAGGAATTGGCCTCCTGGCTCCATGGTTCTGAAAACTGTCTCCTCCAGTATGAATCAAGGGAAAGAGAAACAGCAGCAACAGCCAGAAAAATTAAACAAATAATGAGGCAACGCGTTTCCAAATATTTAAGAAACTCTTATTTTACCAAGAGACCTAAACAAACATGAGAGTGATGGTGGGGCAGGATTGGAAGAGACCCAAGGTTGCTCCTTGGGAACTGAATGTTAATCCCAACTCCCACGCCTCACCCACTGGAGGGACAACCGAGGACAGGAGCTGAGCTCAAAGCCTCCCCTCCTCCCCCAGCAACTATGCACAGTGGGAGCCTGGTCTATTTAAGAGAACTTTCCTAAATGGCCACAGTACCTGGCCTTGGTAGGTAACTCTTTCTTACATCCCATATATATTTGTTTTCTAAAAACGACCATAAGAAAATATACTAAAGTGTTCAAAGTTTTTATCTAGAGAGATAGGGTACAGATGGTTTTAATGTTCTCCTTTGTGTTTTTCTTCACTTTCTCTAAGTTGTTTTGTAATAAGCATGCATTTTTAAATAATTGATTCAGCAATTAGACATTAGTCTATATGCCGAGTACTTAGCTAGGCATTGAGAATACAGCATCCATTACTTCCTGATATTTACAATTGAGAAGGGAATAAGACACTGAATAAGTAATTACACCAAGAATTAATTGCTTCCAGTGACAACAGGCTCTGCTGAGAAGCCTTGGGGACCTGGCAGTGAGGGGGTCTTGACCAAGCCTGAATCTGGGAAGGTACCCTTGACCAAGTGATTTTAAAGCTGAAATCGAAAGTTGGAGGAAAGAAAGAAGAAAACATTCCTGGTAGAGAATAGCCCCTTAGGGCCAGCCACACAACTCAGCAGATTAAAGCACCTGCTTAGGCAGATGCAGGGACTGGGGCTCAGTACCTGGCATACCATGCTGGTCCCACCCCTGAGATAGCAACTGAGACTGGGCACGGTGGCACGCATCTGTAACCCCAGCGCTTGGGAGGCTGAAAACAGAAGGATCATTACAAGTCTGATCTGTGTAGTGAGACCCTGTACTAAATACATTTAAAAAAAAAAAAACCCTGAGGTGTGTAAGCTCTAGAAACTGAAAGTTGCCAGGGTGGCTATAGCCTGGGGGTGGGGACATCCCAATAAGGCAAGGGTCAGGGCACACAAGGTCTGGTCAGTCTTGCTAATGGCTTTATATCTTATTTTAGGAGAAAAATTTTTAAATGTTAAGCAGGATATGGCAACATAAAGCTGTACCTGTTTCAGAAAATTCAAAAAGAAAACAACTCATTCAAGATATTAAAATATCACATAAAACCCCTTTCCCTGAAACATTAGGGAGGGAGAGAGGGAGCTGGGAATGTCGAAACCAGCCCAACTCAGGGCCTGTGGCCGCCAGACCCAGGGCGGTGAAGGGCCACACAGTCCTCAGGTGCATTCTGTCAGGAAACTTCATGAGCTACAGAAAAGCAAAACAATGCAACTGCCAGGCCAGCTTGGGAGGATGTTCTCAGCTCAGGGGTGCAAACCAGGCCACTGTCCTGCCAGTTAATTGTGGCCGACACACAGGTGACGATCCGGGTCCTCATCCTCACACTGTGCGTGAAGAGCAGCGATAGTGGCGTGGTGTTTACATCTGCAGCAGTGATTCTTTTTTTAATTTTATTTAAAAAAAAAATTTTTTTTTTTTGGCTGTACCAGTAACTGAACTCAGGACTTTGCTCTTGCCAGGCAGGTGCTTAAGCTGCTGAGCTATCTCCCTGGCCCATCTGCAGCAGTGATTCTGAGTTTGCTTCCATTCTACTTTAACCCCACTCCTCTCTGTCAGCTTAGGAAAGGACTGCACCAGAAGCAGCCAGCCACTTGGGCTCGGAGTAACAGATGAGAAGTCTCCAGCCAAAGCTCCTCGACAGCATTGTTGGGCCAACTCGGCAATCCTGACCTCAGGGGGCGGGCACAGCCGAGGGGCCTGCCAAGCCCAGGCCTGTTCCTGGAGAAACTCTGAGATTTAGTGGGCTCTGGAGCTGTAGAAACCGGCATCTGGTCGTCAACCTTTGCCTGCAATGAACACTTTTTAAATATTCACATCAGGACGTGTGTCAGCCCTCCACTGATCTTCCAACCTGTTCCCTATTACGCCTTACACTTTATATACCCCAAATGCAACAAGAAGAAACTTGTGAGCGTTCTATAAAACCTGCCACTGACATCAGGGTGGGTCTTTGAGGCTTATGGTTGTCCTAATAAAACCAAAGAATGTGTAACAGGCTGTAGCCAGCAGACCACCAACTTCTTTATTGTTTAAGTACAAAAGAAATGTTCTGGTAAACCTGCTGTACCTGAGGCGAAGCATGTGGCGGCTCTCAGCCCTCAAAGACTGCTCTACCCCAAGCTTAGGGGGACACCGATGGGCTTCCCTTCCCCTCCGTGTGATGGGTCTACTAAGCTATGCACTTACACATACCTTCGGAGGGAGTGGCTACGGATGACAGACTGGAGCTTGTAAATCAATCTGAAAAGTTTTAAGCATAAATTCAAACCAGATCTTGGAGGCCAGCTTTTCCACAGACAGCAGGCATGAGGCAGAGCAGGAGCCCGAACTTAAAGAGGAGTCAGGCAGATCTAGCACAGGTGACAAGGTCATCAGTGGCCCCAGGCTTTCCTTTATTTCTTCAGTCCTTGACCTTGATATACTACGCCCAGCTTAACATATATGCAGGAAAGGACCTGTGTCAGTGGAGGAGTGGCAGGGAGAGAAGAACCAAATAGATGAAGAAGCGATTTAGTGAGGGGTGGGGGACAGAGCGGAGGGAACCCAGGCACTGTCACCAGCAGGATCTGTCCCCAGTCATAACCAAAGAGACCCCTGTGGGAATCTGGCAGCGCAGCCGGAGTGAAAAGCAGGCAGAGCATACATCAGAAGGGCAGAAAGCAAATAACCAGTGCAGACTCCTCAGATTATTCTGTCTGTTCTTGTACTCAGTTTCATTAGCACCCAGACACTAATCATGAAAGAAAAAGGCTCTTATAAGTATTTTCTTTGTTTGTTTTTCTTTTGAGACACAGTCTCCCTATGCAGTCCGGGCTGGCCTTGTGCTCACTTTTGTAGCCCCAGGCTGCTTTCGAACTTGCAGTGATCCTCCTGTCTCCACCACCCAAGGGCTGCTGGGATTGCCTGGTCCTAAGTGGGTTTTTTTAGTCTTTGCAGTGAAGTTTAAAAGCAGCAGTGAGAAGGAAAGGGGTAGGGAAGGAAAGGGCTTCCTCTGTTTCCAAAATCACACCCAGAAACTGGCAGTGTTTGTTTGCTATCTTCGCAGGTTGAGGAGCGCTTCCGGGGAAACTGGATAAGCATGACGGACTAGGTCTTCCTGCCAGCGTGCTTTGATTCACTGGACAAATAGCAAGGCCACTTGCAACATGTTTACCTATAAAAAGTGACTTCACTCATCTGCTCTGTTAGTGCTCCTGAAGTCATGACCTTGGGACAAAACCCTCTTGGTCAGGTAATTTCCGCCTCTGGTCTTCCTTCAAGTCCTGATCTTCCATATAACCCTCACAATCATCCTCTAAAATAATTATCTGCAGGCTGGTGAGGTAGCTCAGCAGATTAAGACAAGCTCAGGGACCAGGGTTCGATTCCCAGTCCCGTGTATCGCACCAGGCTCTCCCTCCCACTCCCCACGGGACTCGCTGAGCCTGCGACAGACTCCAGGCACGGTGGTGCATGTCTGCAATTCCAGTGCTGGAGAGGCTGCAAACAGGAGGATCAGTATGAGTTTGAGCTATATAGTAAGACCCTGTACCAAATAATAAATGGAAAAATACATAAAATAAAACAATTATCTTCTTAAACCCTGCCCTGGGAGATTATCTGCCCTTATTTGCAGATTCCAAGTCTCGTGAGCTGGTTCGCAGCTAATTCCACAGCCTTGCGTCTTTAATGACCCTCCTTCCTCTTAGGTACTAGCTGTATCATGTCCCCTGAGGCCAGGAGATCATTCCTTGGACTCCCAGCCCCTTGCCCACCTGCCTGGGTCCGCCTGGTTGGCTTGTGAGGCACTCGGGAGTAACACCTGTAGGCAGCGGTGCTCAGCTGCTTACTCCGCCCCAGGACATAACTCCCTGTTGCAGTGAAATGCTCCATCACCCTCCTTGCTGGGAACGAATTCTGTATGCGCAGGAGTTATGGCCTAGTCCCTGAAGGATTCTCTCCAGCACCAAGTCTGCTAAGAGTTGGTGATGCAAAGCTCATGTTGAACTGAATCAAACGATTGCTTGCCAAAGCCAAGTCTCCTGGGTATAGGTGTTTCCAAAACTATACAAGCACACAAACTACAAGCATTCAATTATTTTTTTAACATATTTAATACAGGGTCTAAAGGGTCTCACTGCACATCTTGGACTCGTAGTGATCCTTTTGTTTTCAGCCTCCCAAGGGCTGGGATTACAGGCTTGCACCACCACGCCCTGTCTCATTTGCAGTCTCAGGGCACCCCAAGGGGTGGGGCCCGCACAGCACAAAGGGGATCAAACCTGGTCGCTGAGCCTGCCTAAGCAGATGCTTTAGTCCAATGAACTATCTGGCTGGCCCAAGCACTTAATTCTTATCACTTGGTCTCCTTGTATGTTTTGTGTACACCTCGGCCCCTTCAGACTTTGTGCAAACGAAATGCCAAAACAGTTTGAAAGCTTGATCGAAGACAATTTGGTGGCAGGACTAGAAGGAATTGAGTGGGAAAGATAACAGAGCATCCTCTCACCTCGGTGTCCACAGGATGCCACTATCTCCTTGGCATCTCCACATTCCCACTCTGATGACTGGACTGGCACTCACAGGACCCTTGTTCATCAAGTAGTGCTCCCCCTTACCCCCACTGGACCACATTTGTCCATTGAGCATGTTACCTCAGCTACCAGCATCATCTGGAATTGGTTGATCTTCTGGAAAACTATTTGCTGCAAATCACATAAATGCTGCTCAGAAAAAGGATGTCAGTGACAGACATGGAGGCCAGAGGAGCATAAGAGCCAGTAGGCTGGTACCGCCCAAGCTGGGAAGGAACACATGAAGTGTGTTGGCTTGTTGGTCAGACACCACCCGGGTTACCAACATCATAGGGCATTGGGACAGGGAGCCACATGAGGGGAGCCCAAACTCCTGTGACAAATATTCCATGCTGACCACCAAACTGCCCCTCAGATCACTCTGCGAAGCACTGCTGCCATTACTATCCTGTAAATACAGTGTGCTTTGTCCCCAGAATGTGAAGCTGAAGCTCATCTAATTCAGCGATTCAATGTGTGTAAACAAGAAGTTAGAATCTCCATCATTGTAGGGAACACATTTTATTGCACATGCTGGAGTCCAATTCTGCATTGCCAGACGTGGTGGCACACACCTGTACCGCCAGCAGTCAGGAGGCTGAAGCAGGAGGATTGCCACAAATTTGAAGCCAGCATGGGCTACAAAGTGAGTTCAAGGCCAGCCTACATTACACAGTGAAACCCAGTCTCAGCATAATAATATGTTATCATTCTGGTGGACCACCTATCCCCATGCAGGCCTCCAGCTGATGAGGCTTCATCTTCTACATAGCTGTGCCTCTCCTGAGGCTTGTGGCTCATCCTTCTTCAGACAGGTGCTGCAGCCAGGAGCAGAGGGGCAGCTGGCCAGCCCCCAAGCAGCATCCAAATGGGAGAAGGCAACTCTTCTGTTACTGAGAGTAAAACAGTACAAAGACCTGATAAAAACAGGCGGAGGTTTGATCCAGCCATTGCAGTACTTGCTGCCTTGTCAAAGTGCGCTGAAATCTTTTATTCCCCCAAAAAACTACACAAAGATGTTGAATGAAGCTTTATTCATAATTTCCACTGCTTGGGAGCTGCTAGGATGTCTCTGGGTAGATGAGTAGATACAGTATGATACATCCAGATAGTGAAATATTATTCAGCAATAAAGAATATGAAGGGGCTGGGGAGATAGCTCAGAGGTCTAAGCACCTGCCTGGAAAGCTCAAAGACCCAAGTTTGATCCTTGGTACTGCATGTAGTGCTGGCCCCAGAACCTTGAAACCAAGTATGGTAGTACACGCCTATAATCCTAGTCCTGGGGTGGCTGAGACAGAATAATCTCTACAAGTCCAAGCTGCATAGTAAGACCTGTACCAAACAAATAAATAAGTATTAAAAAGAAAAGAATATCTGAGCCATGAAAAAACATGAAGGAATCTTGAATGCATGTCACAGAGGGACAAGCTAATCTGAGTTGACCACATGTTGGATGAGGTAAACTATTTTACACTGTGGGAAAGGCAGCACTGCAGAGACTGTAAACAGGAGCATGTTGGGGTAGGAGGGCAGAATGGGCAGGGCTCAGAGGACTTTCAGAGCAGTGAGCTTTTCCCCGTGAGACCATCATTGTGGATGTGTGTTGCTGTGTATGTGTTTAGAGACAGCCTGCGCAACAGCAGGCAGGAATGTGAAAAGATACTGTGGGCTCTGGTGGAACCATGTAGGTTCCTGGGCCTTAATAAATGCACCTCTGGTGGAAAATGTGGCCAAAGAGGTTGTGAGGAACAACGGGGCAGGGGGAGCATGGGAGGTCGTTGGCCTTCCCCTTGGTTTTGCTCTGGATCTCAAACTAAGCATAAAGTTTTTAAAGTGATAGCTAGCTAGATAGATAGATAAATGATAGATAGAAAACTACATGAGTTTTAAATATTAAGCACAGTGGTGCGTGACTACAGTGTCTGTACTTGGGAGGCTCAGGCAGGAGGACCACAAGTTCAGCACCAGCCTGGACTACACAGTGAGGCTCTATGAGGCTCTATCAAGAAACAGAACAAAACCTAAAATATATCAAAATTTTAAAAATGACTTTTTGACTTAAATATAAGTGTTCAGCTTGGGGCTGCCCAAAATGAACACTCTACCATTGTAACACGCCTCTCTGGATGCAGTCACCTCCCGGTCGGTTCGCCTCCCTTGGGGCCAGAACCCCTGCCTGCCTTCCTCAGGATTGTAGCGGGCCTGCGCGTGGGTGGCTCGAGGCCCGCTGGGTGTGCTCTGCGGCCCCAGGAGGAGGCCCTGCAGGGCAGGGCGGCGTGAAGACCAACCTGTCCTTCTTCTCACGCACACGCAGGTGGGGACCTGACCTCCGCAGCCCAGGGAAGCTGGCTCTGAGCTCCGGAAATGCAGCTGAAGACCAGCTCACCTCCGGGGAGACAGGACCCCAGAGAGGCGCCCCCGGCTGCTGTGGTCAGTCCGGCCACCCTGGACACCGGGAGGAGCTTCTGGCCGAGAGTGGAGACGCTCACTCCCTGTCTCAATTTGCCCAGCCTGATCACAGCACATAAACAGAGACGCAGAAGGCCCACAGGCTTAACAACCGAAGTGGCCTTAAAGCTCTTCGTTTTGCAAGAGGAGCTGGCCGATTTAACCCAGCGAAAACTTTAGAACACAGGCTGGAAGCCAACTGTTCACGCACAGTCGTGATTCAAGTATCTGCTTCCCGCACAGCGCAATTTCTCCTCCCAAGCGACAGATTCTCCTCTCCTCAGTCTCACAGGGCTGGACGTCTTCGCCGCATCTCTGCAGCCTCGGAGCCGCGCCCGGTGCAGGACTCGACGGACCAGCGGGCGTCTGAGCGTGCGGTGGGAAAGCGCGGCCTCTGCTGGACGAACGGGGCAGGCTCGACGCTGTTAAAGCTCGCAGAGGAGCGCGAGATTGGGTTCTTTCGGCTCTGTAATCTCCTTTTTAACCTCCTGGAACTGAAAAGCAAAACCTTAAAATGGGTCCTTTTTAGGTTTATAGAAACAGAATATATTAAGTGTTTGCCTGGTCAACAGCTTGGTGACCCTTAAAGCAGCCTCCCGGCCTGACAGCTGGATCATTTCCTTCCCCGTCCGCTTGCCCTCTTGCCGGCCAGGCGTTCCCAGGCAGCAATGCTTAAGGCGTGATTGTCCCTAGCCTGAAATCACACAGGAGGATTCAAGACAGAGTGGCCACAGCCCCGAGGAGAGAGGACAGGTTAGAGATAACAGGTCAACAGGGGTCAAAAAACACTCCAAGAAAACTTGGCTCGCCTTGCCAAACCTTCCCCCTTGGCTGCCGCAGAATTTAGGTGGCTTCACAATTCTTGATCCTTAATTAGGGGTGGGAGTAGCAATGTGATCGCTTTTGAACAGAATAAATTCCCCACTAAACAGCCTGCGCCGTGCCGCGTTGCCCTCTGCAAGGTCCTGGTCGTGCTGTCTCCAGGGTCTGGCTCTAGCCAGAGCGCGTGGCTTGGCTCTCTCCTTGTTACACGCTATCTCCTCAGACTTTGTTATGGGCCAGTTAGGCAACTTAGGCGAGTGTTCCAAACTCCATACTATAGCATCAGTTATAGTGCTTCCTCCAAGGGATTGTTGGGAAAACTCAACAAAGTAATGTATAGCAGACAGTTATCACAAGATGTAATTACTGAAGGGGAGGCAGACAGACATATGACTTCCGTCCTTCCTTCTACAAATGCTCATAGAGTATCCACTATGTGCAAAAATCTTCTAAACACTGAAGAGTATAGAAAACTGAAAAAGATGTTTCTACCCTCAGAAGCTGTCAAGCTTTCTGATAATTATTTGGCTGTAAATCAGTAATTCCAAATCCATTTGCTAGTACTCCAAAAATAATTCAAATTAGAGTTGGCTTTAGGTATCCCAAATTCTTAGGAAAATAAGTACTTAGCATTTACCAAAAAAAAAAAAAAAAAAAAAAAAAAAAAAAGAATTTGTGTCTTTCAAATTTTAAAGGTCAGGGTATAGAAATAATCATGACTAAACAAATGCTAATAGACTGACAATCCTATATGTAAGATTACTATTCGTGGTCGGCAGTAGGCAGGTAAGTCTATAATTTGGGGCAAAAATAAAAACGAGTTCATTTTAACCAAAGGGCAGGGTCAGAAACCTCCAGGAAATGTCAGGCCTCTTTTCTAGAGAAGCTCCAGGCCCCTTAATGTGGACAACCGCCACATCCCAACCCATCGTTGCTCCAATTTTCTGGCCTACTTTATTTCCTCTGTCTGCCCTGCACTCTCACCTTACAGAAAGGCTGTCAGGGTTAGTTGTAGTTGAGTGCCCCCTGCTAGGGGAACTATGAAATTAAAGGATAGGTGCCCAGGGTGGCCACTGAGGTAGTAGAACCTTTAGGATTTAAGACTGGGACTTAGTGGGAAACCCTTGGTCACCAGAGTTAGCTCTCAAGTGGTTTTGGGTTCATGGGAGAGAAGCAAGCCTGACCTGCTCCTCCTGGGCTTTCTATGTCTCTGCAGTTACCATCTGCACTCTGAGGTGATGCAGCCAGGGGTGGTCCTGCCACCAGTGGGCCCACACCACGCTCCTTGGACTCTGAAACTCCAAAACTATGAGCTAAGTCCCAGGAAGCTTGTGTTGGATATTTCATATAGCGATGCACATCTGCTTAGCACACATAGGCCTGCGGATTCAGGGAGAACTAGGACAACCACCCTGGCCTGTGGGAAGTGCGGAACAGTGGGGGCTGCTATGGGGAGAAGGCTTCAGAGCCTCGGGCTCTGGAGAGCTCTGTGCTGCCATCTTCCTTCTAGACCTACCCCAAGTTGAGCCCATCCAGATCAGGAACACCCAGCCTTGCAGGGCAGACCAGGTTAAGCGCAGAACAGTAAACACAGCGCTGCTCAAACAACTTAGCAGTGTGGGTTAGCCAAACCCAGTTCTCAAGACTGTTCGTTAACCTCATGGCAGGATTAAGGCGGTACATTTCTCTTCAATAAACAGATTGTGGACCTCACTTAAATCTAGCAGCAGAGAGGTTAATTGGCAGGGTTTGGGTTGTTATTTATGTACCCCATAAATACTCAACCAGCCCTGGCCTCTGCATTTGGCCGTGTCTTAGCAAGGATTTCAGAGTGAACCTGACACATGTGCCAGATCCTGGAAGAGGGCTCGGCAGTGGGGAATGGATCTTTTTAATTATTCTTCTGCTTCAGCTTCTTCTTCAGGCCAAACCCTAATAATCATACCTGTCCTCCATATGAGGGTGAGCTTGTGGATGAAGCAATTTTTGCCTTTTCTCCCCAAAGAAGAGATCATTATCTTTTTTTTAAAAAAAAGATTGTCTGTAAGAGGCAAGTTCAAATACACATGAAAATAATAATACTCCTTAGCATTTCCACCCCACCTTTCATCTATAGAGCTCAAAGTACTTTGCAAACATTAATTAATTCTCAACACAGCCTTGTGAGGTGAGGAAGGGTATTATCTTTATAATAATATATAAATACTGGCTGTTTCATGAAAGCAGCCACTTAAAAGGTACAATTGTATAGGATCAGTTTCAAAAACAGCCTTCTCACCTGGTCTAGACTTAAAGCTTTTTGGTAACACATAAGCAAGTGCCAACTTTTCTAATAATATGATATCCTAGAGGGAACATACCCTCCCTTTCAACGTGATTTCTTTAGTGGTTTTAGGCGATCATACATATTTGGAGGAACTTTTTAATTCTAAAAAAATACTGATTGTGGTTTAGTCCATCTAAACAATATCAGTCTCTACACATGAAAGAATACCATTCTGTCCTAGTGCAGAAAGCTTAATAACAAGAACTTGTGATCTTATTTCAAATGCATGTGGATTAGAAGGGCTGGTGATAATTTCAGGGGTTTACGATGTCATCATTTTAAATCCTGAGCATATTGCAAACTATAGTTCTGTTCCTTGTCACAATAGGGACTGGTCATCATATCTGTGAAAGACTCTCAGAGCTGGTCCAAGTCCTGGCTTCATTGTACAAAAAGGCGATCAATTTTTATTTTGGATCCTTTCCTTCCTTTGTGGTCCACCTTGACATCTCTCAGCACATCCAGCAGCTTCCCTCTCCCCAGCATGAACCGCTGTCTCTTTATTGAGTTCACAATGTGTCCCTCTCACACCAGCAAGGCTCACCATCCAGGGGCCACATTTGACCAGAACTTGAGTTGCACCCAGATTCTTCACTAGCAAAATGCACATCTAGGTGAAGTTTGACTCATTTTTTGATCCCAAAAGTTAATCCTTTGGATTAGCACAAATTATACTTTTTCTAGGCTTTTAAACTCTCTCCACCTCTAGAATTACTTTGCATCCAGGAAACATTTGCTAAACATTACTTCAGAATGTACTTTATCTTGTTGAAATGTAGAAATTTCCCCCAGACTGTAGCTGAAACCATTGTTTATAGCGTTGATTACATAAAGCATCTATGCTAAAATTTTGTGTATGCATATATTTGTCTGAATCTCCTGTGTATTGATACTAATAAGAGAATTGTTCAACTCTGCCATGTAAGAAATCATATGTACCATGTAACGGTGCATGTCATTCCACCGTGCTTAGCTGCTTGCCTATCAATGGCTTCAAGAAGCTGCCTCAAGAGAGAAAACCTGGCTTGGGTCTCATGACTTTGGTGGAGCCCCTGGTCTCTAACCTCCAAAGTGGGATAAACCAGATTCCTTGACTGTGTTTGTGTTGGCCCGCCATGTCTCTTTATGGAGAGAATGGTCCAAATAAAGTGTTTCCTCTGTGTATTTTGACAGGAAACACTCCTAATATGCTTTCCTTTTGTTGCGGGCCTTGCTCTTTTCTCCCAGTGTTGTTTAAATATTTTCAGTACAATGACATATTTATTAATCTGCTAGTCCCGCCAAGGGTGTGCCACAATGGGCTCTTCTGGAAGGCCCTCTCAGGAAAGGTGGTTTCTCTAGTGAAAGTTAATAATATTACGGCGATTTATGTAAAAAATGCCGAGACAATCTCTTAAAAATGGAACACATTTATCTAAAACAGCTGGCAAAGAAAGCGCACAGGCCCAGCCAGAGGCAGCGAGGCCAGAGGTCAGGGCTAACACCGATCTCGGTGGAACTTTGAAGCTGACGTTTTACAGATTATATGTGTCTCAGTGCACGGTGGGCATGGCATATAAATTGGACTTAGAGGCCCCTATTTGTTCTTTGCATTTTTATGAGCCCACAGA
>PVKA01002359.1:33970-61961 GCA_004027165.1 Ctenomys sociabilis
CAACCTGGGTAGCTTGTTTGGTTCTCTTTATTCTATTGTAAGGACATTTTCCTCTTTCTCTTTACCTTGACTTAGAAGCCAGAGCACAGATCCGTCTCTGCTTAGTGCAGCAAGGCCAGCTTTTGTAAGTCATGCAAGGTGATTCAGGCAGAATGAGCTATTCTTTTGCCCCAGGAAAATCCCCTGATGCCATAAAATGCTTGCTATAGCATAGCACTTCAGCACTAGAAGAAAGCATCTGATTTCAAAGAGATTAAGTTCCACTCTGGAACTAATTATATCATTCGTTTTATGGATTTCTTAAGTTGCTAGGTGTTTTAACTGGAGAAGGCTGGTGACCCAGGCAGAAATGGGCTCTGGCAGAAATTCTGCCATGGGCACTTTAGCCACCTAATTAATTTTCAATAAAAGCTCGCAATAGTTAATTTGCTCTGGACCCAATGTAAATCAAGCTGAGACAAATAGGCTAAAATTAGAACTGGGTGATGGAAGCCATATTTATGGTCAAAATTACCTTTTACCCTGGAAATAACACAGATTGACAGGGAGAGAAAATGAGACCACACAGGATTTGGTTCAAATAGATTCTTAAGTGAATTAAAACTTTATCATTAATGGGAGGACTAGACCCACCTAAAAAATGATATGGGATCCACAGAATAATATTATTTTAATATAAAAGTATAGTCCAAAAGAATGTTGCCTTAAAAATCATAGAATTAACACACTGTTCCCATTATACAAAGTCACGGATAATGCCCTCTTCTTCCCCAGCCCCAGGCTTACCCTAGAGCAGGGTATATAATAAAAATACTATAAAGTTATTAAATTCCCAGCTCTAAATTCGCAGACCTACCTCCCCTCTGCCACAGGCCTTTGGCTCCTACTTCTCAACATCAAATAACCATTTTGACTTTTATGAGAACATGGACATAGATTTCTTATGATTTTATAATGATACTTCAATCCTCCAATTAAAATACCCAGACAATATGGGTATCTTTGGCCCAGTCCATTGGACAAATATTATTTTTAAACTTCCCTCCAGGACTCTATATTTGCAAAAATGTTGTGTGGGCTTTAATCATTTTAAATTGCCTAACTTCGCCCATGTTTTCCACGTCTTTCTGTTATTGCTCAGGCAACCATTTCATTTTAACCCACCATGTACTTGTGCGCTGCGAGGTGAAATTGGCTTCTTAGCATACGGTGAAGTCTCAGAGATTGTCAGCCTTCTCCTTGCCCTTGCTGAACACAGTGATTTAAACCATCCCTGGTTTCTATTTTTATTTCTCTTTGGCCAAGATCATGAAGCAAATTTCTCTTTCCCTCCCAGTCTGCTTTTGCTGCCTGCCCCTGAGGACTGACGTTCCGGCTGTCCTGTCTTCTAATGCACTATAAATGCAGTGATGAATTGGAAGCAGGCTGGTTTCTCCTGACTGGGAGTCCATTATCCTGTCTCAGCGTTCCTTTCCTGTAACTTAATTTTTATTGTAACAAATGACTAAGTATCCCAAAAATGAAACAATGTGATGGCCCGGTGGAAAGTGGCCTTTCTCTGATGCTAAGTGGAGTAGAGTGACAATTGTTTGCAGCTGCCATCCGCTGGGCCCGCTGCTGACATTTGCTGCCCAAATTGGAGTTATCAAAAGCATTTCCTGGGCATTTATGGAAGATCTTCATTCACGTTGACTGACTAATGATACCTATATAAATAAAGTGCTTTGCAAAAGAGGCACCGTGAAGGGTAAGAGTGGAAGAGACACATTCACAAACTTAACTGAGCTTTAGGATGACCTGGAGAGCTTGTTCAGCTGAAGTATGGGGATCTCTCTCCCCTGAATGCCCACGCTGACTTTGTCTACTGAGGGCAGACCTGGGGGTGGGGGTCCCTGCTCCTTCTGTGGGAGACTCCTTCAGGTTACGCTGTGAGACACCCTCACCAGAGCCTCTGCTCCATCAGTCTTTGCAGGACATTGCTGCCATATATTTGACCCTTATTTTATTGTTATTCTCTATGTATTTAGTACAGGGTCTACAGGGTCTCACTACACAGATTGGACTCGTAGTGATCCTCCTGTTTTCAGCCTCCCAACTGCTGGGATTATGGGTGCACCACCACAGCCAGTCTCAATCGCCATCTCAAGTACACCCCAAGGGTGACGCCAGCACAGTACACCAGGGATCAAACTCTGGTCCCTGCATCTGCATAAGCAGACACTTTAGTCCTCTGAGATATCTGGCTATCTGGCCAGCTCACTGACCCTTATTTTAAAACCAGGAATTGTTTTTTTAATGTGCATGTGCATGCTTGAGAATCTCTCATCTCTCATCTCTCTCTCTCTCTCTCTCTCTCTCTCTCTCTTTCTCTCTCTCTCTCTCTTTCTGGCTGGCTCAGGCTTCCCTAAGGGCTGGGCTGGTAAGGCAGGTGGAGGTGGGGATCGAATCAGAGTATCCTATGCCTGACTGCATTTGCATGAGCAGGCACTTAAACAACTGAGCTACCCAGCAGGAGCCTGGATTTCTAATTAAGAAATTAAGATATTTTTCTCAAATAAAAATTCCAATTTGAATACAATCTGTTCAAAATTGGTTCATTTCCTCCTTATTTATCACCAACATGTCTGGAAAAGGAAAATTATTCTTGTGTTACAGATGATAGAAGGATATTAGTCTGGAATCCAGAAATTCAGTAAAGTTGGTGTTTAAGTGACTGAAGCCCTTTCCTGCACTGGAAGAGTTACAGAGTTCTCTATGTTTCCAATAAGTCTTACCCTTCCAAAAGGGTAAGAATCACTAACCCAAAAGTAGACAAGGTCAGTAGTCTTGGCTTCATTAATATGAAATTTCTATACTGAATGGTTAAAACGTGTAAGTGGTACAACTAATTACACAACTAAATGGTACAATTGATATTAAGATTATTGGGCTGGGCTCAGCAGAATAAGTGCTTGTCTGGCAAGTACAAGATCCTGAGTTCAATCCCTGGTACCAGAAAAAAAAAAAAGATTATAGCTGGTTAACATTTTAAAATAAAACTAATTTTCACCTTTCTGAAATATTAGAATGATATCTTATATTTAAAACTTAGTGTGTAATGGAACTGAACTGACTCAAACTCAAAACATCTTCCCAGACTTTTTATTTTTTTGGTTCCAGAACTGGAACTCAGCAGGCAGGTGCTGTGCTGCTGAGCTATATCCCCAGCCCCACAAAGTGTCTTTCCTAAGAAACTTAAGAACAAAGGACAGAACTGCTGGGTTCTACGAGCAATGGTTTAAATGAAATCTATTTTGGAGGCAGAATGAGACTGACTGAACTCTAGACTGAAGACCACAGAATTTCAGCACCAGTTCAACTCTCTATAGTGCCATATTATGCGTGTAGTAAGAGTCCACCAAGAAAAATAAAAACTTGGCTTTCCAGGGCCTGGGTCTAGTAGATTTCTGAAGCATCCCAGGTTCTGCTAACTACAGGCATACCTGCGAAGGCTCATGGCTGAATTCTCCAGGCTTTATGCTTCCCATTAGGATTTTAGTAAAAACCACAGTTTAGTAAAAACCACTTTATCAACCCCTGTAATCTATATGAACAAAGGTAGCTACTTTTTAAAAGTCTGAATGTTATTCAAAAAGGCTAGAGAATAAGGAAAGCTCCTTTGGGGAAAGAAGCAAAGCAATAAGTTTCTGATTAAGAACACAGATCCTTTAATCCACTGATTTTCACAGGATAATGAAAATGTTTAGGGATAATCACTGTTGATGATTACAAATGATGGAAGACAAAAAAAGATGAAGTATTCTGACAACAGCTAAGAAGCTTCAGATGTGAGACCATGTGGCCCCCAAAGGCTCTCCAGATTCTTCATTCTAAGCAGGACCACAAGGTGTTAAAGGGATTAATGAGTTCTCAACTCATTGTCAACTAATTATCTTTAAGTTGTTGTCATCACATTCTAATCACCATGCTTTTGTTGGCCCCAGGTTGTGGAGTGCACAACCCTCGAGTAATTGGTTCCCAAACAAAAGCCAACAACAACCAGGATGGCCATCAGGCTGCTGGCTCACCCACGGAAACCATTTAGTCTGTTGACAAAATCTTTGCTGTTACCCAGGTACTCCAGTGTCCACAGGCACACACACTGTGTGCAAAAAAGCTTCTAAGAACTTTCATCTTTTTAAAGGCAAGGGGAGAAAAATCAATAAAGGGGCAGCCGGGACTGCAGTAGGGTTGCTGAAGCAGCCAGGGTGGCTGAGCTCTATGGGAACCAGATGTCAGCTCCACAGGACCCAGGATGATGTTTCGCTTCTCCATCAAATCCACCAGCCAACAGAAGATGGTCAGTGTCCTTACTGCTGGACACACACACACACACACACACACACACACACACCTGTTATTTGGGCTGGCTGTTCAACCCAAGAACAAAAAGCCATGCACTCAGCCCGAGAACACATGATTTAGGCTTATGCGTCAACTAAGTAGTCTTTTTAAAAATGATTCATTTGTGGTCTGAGTCAGCAAGGAAGTTGTTTCTTTCTGTTCTGGGTTTGTACTTTCTACCATCAGACAAGTCTAAATTATTCTGTTTATATCCATAACTTTTAAAAATTCCCTTTTGTCCCTAGAACTCCTTTTCAAGGGCCAGTCAAATAGCTCAGTGGATTAAAGCACCCAGGGGTTTGGTCCTGGGCCTGCCTTGTGGGCCCCACCCCCAGGACGCACTGAGGCAGCAATTGAGACCAGGCATGGTGCATGGGCCTGTAATCCCAGCTCTTGGGAGGCTGTAAACAGGTGGATCACTATGGGTCCGATCTAGTAGTGAGACCCTGAACACCCTATAGATCCTTCCCCCCAAAAAAGAGAAAGAAATCCTTTTCAAATGGGCAAAATTGTGGACTTGCTGCAAATGGGCCCTTGCTGGTATCATTTCTTAAATGGAGTTCAGTATATGGAGTTTTAAGGCTTTGGAATGATTCAACCCCTTTGGAGAACTGGAAGTTTCTCTGTAAAGATAAGTAGGCATCTGCCCCAGAAAAGAGCAATTCTATGCTTAGGAATGACCTAAGAGAAATCACAAAATATTACCACAAAAATAATCATATAAGAATATCTGTAGCAGCATTCCTCATAAAAGCTCCAAACTGGGGCCGGAGAGATGGCTCAGTGGTATAAGTGCTTCCCTGGCAAGCATAAGGGCCTGAGTTCAATCCCTGGTTCTACATCCACAAAAAAAAAAAAAAAAAAAAAAAAAAAAAAAAAAAAAAAAAAAAAGCTCCCAACTAGAAACAGCCCAAATGTCCATCCATAGGAGAAAGGAAAGATGATGAAATTGTATGTCAATACATCATAATACAAACTAATGAATTACAGAAATGAAAAAAATCTCAAAAACCCATCAATCGGAGGATGCTGGACATAAAAGAACGCAGGTACTCCAAGTCACTTATATGAAGTCTCACAAAGGAACTCTCCAGAGTGATGGAAATAGTCTGTATCTTTGTTTTCAAAGATGGAAATGCTCATGTGTACAATTGACAAAGCACATCCAGATGAACCATGGAGATCTTTAAGTGTATTATATGTAAATCATATCCCAAGGTTTTTAAAAATAAAAAATAATAATAATAAGGATTTGGGTAATGTGGATGAGACGATGCAACAGGACAACAAAGGAAATAGGGAGTTTGAGCCCCGGTTTGCTGTGACAGCCCTGCCCCTGGGGTGCACTAAGCCAAAACTGAGACTGGGTGTGGTGGCACGATCCTGTAATCCCAGCACTTGAGAGGCTAAAAAGAGGAGGATCGCTCTGAGTCTGATCTGTGTAATGCGACTCTATAGACCCTGTACTAAAATACATAAAATATTATATGACTAAAATTCTTCTAAATGCTATATTAGTTGGTCTTTACTACAACCCTAAGATATAGATATTATCTATGTTTATAGACAATAAAATCAGGGCTCAGAGAATTCATTAAGATGCCCAAGGACACACAGTTAGGAAGGGACACAGGTGCAGATTCAAAGCTAAAGCCCAGAGCTGAGATGCTACGCTGCTGTCTACAGTGTCGGTTATCTACAGTGCCGTCTTTAGCCATAGCTGTTGCTGCACACACGTATAAGTAAACATGTGGCTCAGCAGGGAACACAGATTTTATAATATGAAACATATCCAAACCCTAGAAAACTGCCCTGGTGTCACCAATGCTGATTATATTGTTATGCTCTGGTAGGATAAACAAATGTGTGTGTACCATTTTGAGGCTTCAGTCACCTGAGAATCAGAATATGCAACCCGGGAATAAATATCTCAGAAAAAGTATCTGAACCACAGTAGCATGTGTCTTTGTGTCTTTGTGTGTTTGTATATTTGTGCGTGCATGTGTGTGTGTGTGTGTGTGTGTGTGCTTTTGTACATATACTCTTCCTGGAGAATGTCTTGAAACAGCATCCTTATTTAATTCCAAATGCACCCAAACAGGGCAAATCAACAAGTGTTCTCTAACCGAGTCCTTGTTCCACACCCTATAACTGTATACCAGAGGCCACAGAAACGGGATCACCTCTCAAGATGCCATTACAGCCAAGCAGAATCTCATTAAAAATCAATTCCTTGGGTCCATAAAGCCAGTTTATTTTATCTTCCCAGAGTGCCTGCTGTTAGCAGTTACACAGGTCCATTGTGTGGTCGTCTTGTCTGTTAAGAACACTGTACAAAACAGCTATTTAAACATTTCCCATTTTTACATTCAACTTTATAATTTTACAGTAGTTTAAGTTTTACAGGGGTTTGCTTCGAAAGTTCTGGGTGTCTTGTTACATGTGTTAGAAGTAGCATTACCAGTGTTCGGGTCTCCATAATTAAATAGTAGCCCTTGTAAACCGGGTGCTGTCCAATGTGAACATGCAGATGGAGCTGAGTGTCAGGATCTCCACAGCTAAGGGTTTGCTTTGGTCATGTCCAGCAACTGTCATCTATTGCTGTTTTCACACTGCTAGGTTATGGCACAGCACAACATCAGCGGTACAAAACTGGCTCTTTCGATGACTTTAATTCAAGTACCTCTAGACAACTCAAGTAGCCCAGAGATCAGTATGTAGTCACCAAATTTTATAAATGGGGAGTTGAAAGCACATAGAGATCTAGTGACCTGTGCAGGTCACACCCTGAATGAACAACAGAGGTGGAAGAAATTGGAGAGGCTAGCCTGGCCCATCTGGAATCTCTTAACTTTCAACTCCCTTCAGTGGGTTTAGGGGCTGCCTGATTCCAAAGATCAGTGACCTTTTGGAGTAGTGCCTGGAAATGAAACATAGAAGCTTGAATTCCTTAGATCTCTGTGCTTGGGGTCCGTCACACATGCGCAGTGTGCTTCTTAGAAGAGCCCGTGTTGTAAGGAGAGTGGGTAGGGATGGTGTGAGATGACTCGGGCTAGGACTGAAGTAGGAAAAGGAAAAGGCTTAAAATCACAGCAGATGCCAGGTGTGGTGGAGCATGCCTGTAATCCCAGCACTTGGGAGGCTGAGGCAGGAGGATTGTTGTGAGTTCAAGACCAGCCTAAGCTACAAAGTGAGTTTAAGGCCAGCCTGAACTGCATAGTGAGACCCTGTGTCAAAAAGAAAAAAAAAAATCATGGCAGACCCCCAGTGTTCTTTCCCTACTCCAGCTGTGGACTAGCTTAAGTGTCACTAAGTTATTTTTTAAAGGAGCCAGGAGTGATAGCACACACCTGTAATCTACTCAGCTAACCTGGAGGCTGAAGCAGGAGGTTCCCAAGTTCAATGCGCGCCTGGGTGAATAAGTGACATTGTGCCTAGAAATAAAAAAGTTGAAAGTGTTGGAGATGAGGCTCAGTGACCGAGCACCCCTGGGTTGGCAAAACAAAAACATTCCTGGGTCCATTCTGCAATACTCTGTCTGCAAGAAGGAAATTAGTGTTAGGACAAAGAGGTGTGGGTTCAACTGCTTGCTCTACACTCATGCTCTTCCTGGAAATTCACAAGCAGGCCAACACTTTACAGCCGGTCGCTAAGTAGTCTGCCTGGAAGAAACACTGCTTTAAACTGTTGGCCCTTGAACTTTCTTCCACATACAGCATCTCATGAAAATAGAAGTAACCTGCTGAAGACAAGCGAGGGAGCCCATCTAGGAAAGACTTATGTCCAGTCTACTGTAAAAGACTCCTTGAAAGGCCCGCCAAATAGTTTAGCAGATGAAAGCACCTGCAAGCAGGCGTGGGGGCCAAGAGTTCGATCCGTGGGTCTGCTGTGCTGCCCCCCCCCCCCGGGCCCATTGAAATGGCACTTGAGATGCGGCATGGTGGCGCACGGATCTGTAATCCCAGCTCTTGGGAGACTGTAAAAAGGCGGAGCACTATGAATCCGATCTAGTAGTGAGACCCTGAACACCCTGTAGATCCTTCCCTAAAACACACACACAAAAAAAGACTCTTTGTAAATCCTCAGTCACAGATCCCTGCTGCTAAGAAGGAATCCAGAGGCACAGCTCAAATCCTAGTCTGAGAGGAGGCAGCACAGAATGTGCGCTAACAGGTGTAGGTCACATGGTCAGGACGTGGCTAAACTAGACCGCGTGCTACACCTGTCAGCCGCCTCCCGAGCCCGTGCATGTCCCTGTCATCATTCTGCCCCTCACAGCATCTTTAATATTCCCCTACCCTCATCATCTGTGTGTTTAGAATCATTTTCAAGCAAAAACAAGACTGAAATGTTGTCCCATGGCTTTTCGGCACTACCAGTGAACCTGGGCTGGGAAGGTAGGGCCTAGCTGGATCCCCGAATACCAGCCCTGGGAACTTGAGAAGGAGATGCTCTAGGAGGGAGCGGAGTGTTACAGAATACTGAAGCTTTCCGAAAGGTTACCTGCCCAGGAAGTCCACGCTGAGGAACAGACCCTAAAGCTGCAGAGCAAGCAGGTGAGGAAGTTGTGGGGCAGAAAGAGGGGAAGTGCGGCGCGAGTCTTCTGAGCCTCTTGGGCCAGGGCTGTCTGGGTATCTGGATCATGGATCCACAGCAGGAGTGGATGGGATCTTGGCGTGGGACGAGTAAAAAGGAAAATTATTTCACGAGGACGTGGAACTGAAAATGGCTTTGAACACTTGGGTCAGCTGGAAGCCCCTCAGTCACCTCATCTATGCACACTTTATACTAGTTGAACTCTAAAACTGGCTCAGAGTCTGTGTATCTCAAAACTAATCTGATTCCCTGGGCTGTGCTGAAATAGATCCAAGAAGCGATTTCGGTGGAAAAACAGAAACCCTGATTCCTGGGGCAGCCAAGAGGGCGGGTTGTAGCAAGGCCTCCCAGGATAAGCAGCCTGCAGGTTCTGCTGAGCTTAGCCTGGTGCACCTGCCCGGGAAGGAAGCCGGAGCGGGCTCTGCGTTCCCCGTACACGCTCACAGTGGCAGAGGGCACTTTTTCCCTCTAACTCTGAAAATCGCAAAAGCAGACCCAGGCCTGAGTACATCTGATAGGCAGCTTTATTTCCTGTCAACAGAAATAACTCTGATTTATACTTGGTTCCCACACTCACCAGCAATGCACGCTGTGAGTGCGCAGAGGCGAAGCTCAAGAGCTCTGGCACGCCCATCCAGCCGATCCAGCCCATCCAGCGGGTTCCTGATGCAAAGGAGGCCCCTGACCAAGGGAACGCTAACACTCCATCCCCGCTACATCCTTCCAGGGGGACATGGCTCGGCTTCAGATGAGCTCCAGGGGCCACTGGCTGCTGGTGGGGCTGATCCATGCAAGCATCCAAAATGTTATTTTATTTTTCCGATATTCATGTCCATCATAGGGCTGAGTGAATTTTGAAAATTGCATTTTTTTCTCCAAATTGATGGATGGTGCCCAGGTCGTACAAACAGTGGCTTTTCTGTTAGTGCCCTCTTAGGTCGTCTGGTTTTGAATTCAGAAGCATTCCCTATACCGCCTTGTTACAATTCTATATAAGTCACACTGTCTTCAAGATGCATCATTCGTAAGATTCACCCCTAGCTTGTGTGTCACTAAAGGAAGAAAATGCACTAATTAAAATATGGCTTCTGGGGCTAGGGAGATAGCTTGGTAGGATAAGTGTTTGCCTGGCAAGTTCAAGGACCTGACTTCAATCCCTTGGTTCCACCAAAAAGAAAAAAGTAAAATAAAATATGACTTACTTTAAAGCTTTTATTTTTGTCCTTATTTTTGAAATGTTCACATTCATTTAGATAGATTCTATAGGTCATGCTTGTGCAGACATGAAAGGGAAAATACATGTAAAACAGATTGGCTGAGGTTTCCTGGAAACTCCTTTAAATGGAATCCTATTCTCCTGAGTCCCTGTAGAGAATCATCAATATCCACTTTATTGAACATAATGTAATATTTTGTGCTTTAAAACACATTGTGACAGTGTTAATTATAGTATGACAGCCCCCTAGTGGTCAATTGTGTCTAAGCACCAGTAATTGTAAGATGCCGAGAATTGCAGGCATGCCCTATTAGGTGCATTAAAATATGAGGGAAAATACGCAGCTTACAGAGAAGAGCTATGGTTTGGTTTGGTATCAAAGCATAGTACTGCCTTCACATTGACACAGGTTTAAAACATTCTGCAAAAATTTCTTGTTGCTTCAGTTAAAACACCTGAGGAAGGTATGCAATGATCAAAGGTGACCCAGCCCTGAAGCTTTTGCTTGGGCTGAATGACTACTGCAGCACAAGCTCCTGTTCCCAGGAGCCCAAGGGAACAGACCAATTTTGCCCTAAGTGGCTGCCCTGGGGGCTGCTAGGAGTCTTCCAGCAGGCACATGGAGCTGCAGGAGGCATTTACACAGCTCTTAGGAAAAGTGCCTGTCAATACCTATCAGTCTTCCATTTTTTAAAAAATAAATTTTCTAATATAAAAAGAAGTATTTGTGTCCATTCTGGAGACCCCAAACTGGTAGTGACTACTAAAATTTTAGGGAGGAAAATATCCTATGTTATTTGAATAAAAATTAAAGACAAACTTGTTTCTTGTTTGGTTGATTAGTTGGAATGTATTAAAACTCATAGAATTACCATCCAGTGAATAAGCATTCATATTTTGTTTACCCTCAATAATTTTAACTTTAGCACTAATATTTCATGTGCACTCTCTTTGGGGAGACAGGGGTGTTGAGAATTAAAACCAGCGTGCCTGCGCACCAAATCGAGCTCCTACCCCAGCCCTTTTACACCCCATTTGAGTTGTTCTCACTTTGTCCAGCAGAGGGCGTGCGTGCTCATCTTTAGAAATGGGTTCCCCTTACAGGTGGAACCTTCAGTAACCTGAGAAACCATACACTACGTTTTTGTCTGCAATCGGTTAGGGTCACAGTTCTTGGCAGGGTCAGGTGACCTCAGGGGTTTGGGGGGGCAGAGCTGAAACCTTCTCTCCCCAGGTTTATGGTATATCTTTCCTCAGCTCAGGGACGTGCACCACAACAAACATGAGAGGACCAGTGACATGCAAAGCAATTCTACTTCCTGCTCTCTGCTCTGATGAAGGACACTGAAGGGGAGACGTCCAGGGTTTGCTTCAGTGGCGACGTCCTCTAACACAAGAGCCACCCTCCGCCCCAGGATTTCTAGGGACTGATCAGCAACGGGTGTCTGTGTTACTTTAAACTTGCCACCACTAAAATGGAATGCATTGGGCAATAGTCCACTTACTGCCATTTCTATTACCCCATTTAAACAAAAGATTACATTTCCCCAAGTTCCTTAATGAAATAAGGCTTAAGATGCTTAGGAATGAGTGGGGCATAATGACGAGGGCCTGGTAACCCCAGCACTCCAAAGGCTGTGGCAGAATGATTGCCGTGAGTCTGAGGCCAGCCTGGGCTACCTTGTGAGTTCAAGGTCAGCCTGAACCATTTATTTAGCAAAATCCTTATACTGATGAATAAACAGATTAATTTCCAGCAGTTTGTAGGCTGAGGCAGGAAGATGGCAAGTTCAGGCTGGGGATATAGTTCAGTGTGAAGGCCCTGGGCTCAATCTCCACTATCAGAAAGGAAATGTAAATAATCTACAGGTGTGACTTGAGTGTCCAGCAGTGCTGGGAACAACACAGAGGAACAGAATCTAAGTGTGTTGTGAAGGTATAGTCCTGGAATTCCCACTGCAGCTTGTCCTTAGTATAAGCTACCCAGGCTCTTGTGTTTTTAGTACAAAGAATGCATATAAACTATGGACATTCCAATATAAGAGCAAAATGGGCATGAGCGTATCTTCCCCCAAGTTTAGAAAGCAGCGTACTGCAGGTACCCGGATGCCCTTGCCCCTTCCTGCAGTGTGCACCCCCTCAGAGATGACTATCTGCTGAAGATAGTCCCCTGCTGGTGCTCCTTATGCTGTGAACTTGTTCCTTCCACCAGCCTCACTGTCTGTCACAGCCCTGAAATTCCCTTCACAGGTCACAGAACTTTTTGGCTATGTCTAGATAACCCTCCAGGCCTCATGTAGTCACAGGTGGGTCTTCTCCAGAGGTGGCTGGATCTAGAGTGTGTGACACTGCAATTGATTCTTGGTACAAGGGTGTCAGTGCCACTGCCCTAAGAACCTTGGATAAGATAAAAGGGGCAAGGGTGGAGGAGACAGCTCAGTGAACTAAGCACCTGCTTAGGCAAGTGCAGAGACCAGGGTTTGAGCCTGCAAACCCCACACGCTATGCCAGCCCCGCTCCTGAGCACTCTGAGCTGGTGACCAAGTTGGGCATGGTGGCTCATGCCTATAATCCCAGTGCTCGCGAGGCTGGAAAGAGAAGGATCACTATGAGTCTGAGCTTCATAGTGAGACCCTGTACAAACTACATGAAAAAAAAGATAAGGGTCCCTTGCTTCTTTGGCTAACTTCTACCTGCTATCAATTATTTCTCCTCTGCCACCCCTGTCTGCCAAGCTTCCCTGTCCTGAAGTCAGCCAATTGTGGACTGAAACCTATACAAACTGTGAGCTGAATAAACCTTTTTCCTCTCAACTTTGAGTGTCATATATTTTGTCTCAGCAATGAGAAAAGAGACTAAGACAAGTTGATACCAAAGAAGTGGGGTTATTGCTGTGACTGGACCTGACTAACCATATAGTTCAGGAGCCTGTGGAAAGGGGAAGAGTTAGGAAAGGTTTGGAAATGGAAGCTGAAAAAGTAGACTTGGAACACCTGAGGCTGTACTTGCTGGGGAATTCTGGTCAGAGCTCAGAAGACTAGAAGCTTGGCAGAAATCCTGCTGGTAAAGACCAGCCTTGGGAGGTTTCTGCTGGGAAGGATTGCCTTTGTTGTTTTACTCCAGATGACATGTGGTATAGCTTGGCAGAAAGTTTGCCAGCCTTTTGCTTGTGTGCAGACTTTGAAACTGAGATTAAGGGCATAGAACTAATTAATCTTACTGAAAAAAATTTCAAGTTTGTCTAATGTTGAAGCAGTGGCATGGATATTGTTGGGGGCTTTTGGCAAGATTTAAGCTGAGAATCAAGAGCAAAGAACCCAGTAGAATGACTCAAAATACTGTGAGTTTGGCCAGAATGGAAGCTCCAGTAAAGTTGTGGCCTGCAAAGATAGGACAGAAGAGAAATTGGTCACTGAAAAGACTAACAAGAAAAAGCCAAGTACTTCAGAAGAAAACAGAAAAAAATAAAAATGACCTGAGGACAACATGAGAATCAAGAGGCCAGGTGCTGTAGCCTCAGAGTTCCAAAAGTGAAAGACTTGCACTGAGAAGAGAGCCCGGGAGCACACATTCCAGAAAGACAGCAGATTAGGGAAGCTGTTCTTCAGAATTTGGTTTATAGGAGCTTGGTCCCTACAGTCAAGAGAGAAGGAAGCCTGGCTACTGCTCCAGCTGGCAGCAGATCTTGACATCACCCAGGGGCACTGGTTTTAGGTACATGCAGAATGCAAGAGCTGTAGTTAGTTGTCAGGAAGGCTTTCACCCAGATTTCAGAAGAAGAGTTGGAGCCCAGGAAGTGATCCCTGAGGGAACAATGTGTGAAGCCGTGAGCATGAAGCCAAAGGTGCACTGATGACCCCAGAAATTTAGAGAAGTCAGGAACATGGATTGTCTGAGGACAAGTGCCAGGAGGGAGCAGAGCTGTTCAAAGAGAAAAGCCCTGGGAGCTATAACTGGCAGCGCTGTGGGAGTGAGCCACCCTAGCCCTTTGGAGTTCACAGCTGACCACAAATTGCCAGGGATGCTGGAAGTGAAACTGGGATGTAATGTTTGCCCTGCTGATTTTCGTCTTGCTTTGTTCCCATTCCTTGACACAGTAACTTCTAGAATGGAAATGTCTATCTTATGCCATTGTATGTTGAAAGGAATTAGCTTTGTTTTCATTTGTATATGGACTCACACCTAAAAGTTTGCCTTAAATCTCTAAGGAGACTTTGGATGCAGAACTTTCAGCAATACTGAAACTGTCAGGACGTTGGCAACTCAGAGATGGGTTAAATGCCTTTTGCATAAAGGGATATGCATAAGCCTCTTCAGGGGGCCACAAGTAGGTTGTGATGGTTTGTGTCCAGATGTCCCCCCAAAGCCTCATGCAGTCATAGACGGGTTTTTCAAAGGAGGCTGGATCTAGAGTGTGTGATGCTGGCATTGATTCCTGGTGCAAGGCTAGGACCAAGGGCGCTAGTAAGTAGTCTGGATAAGATGCTGTGGGGGCAGAAAGATGCTAGGATAGTCCCTCCTTGCTTTCTTGCCTCCTACCTGCCACAAACTATCTCTCCTCTGCCCTGTCACCTTGTCTTGAAGCCAACCTCTACAGACTGTGAGCTAAATAAACCTTTCCTCCTTTAACTTTGAAGGGTCAAGTATTTTGTCTTGGAGAAAAGTAACCAAGACACTGAGGTTGTGTAGTTATGTCTGCCCCAGAGCAGGTAAAGAAGGGACCCAGCCGACCTCCTTTCTCCAACCTATTCTTTTTTAGAGCTGCCTGTTCTTGTTTCTTCATAGGATTGGCTTTTACAGTTATAATTAATCACTGTCAGTGCAAAAAGCTGAAAGAAAATAAAAATTAAAAAAAAAACAACTGATGAGATAGGTGCTTGAACCATTGCTGTGCTCCTCCAGGGTACTTATTCCAGGCTGCACCAGGAGTTGTGCAGATCATAATGAACCTTTTTTCTAGTACTGTTGCATGGACTGCAATGTGCTCAGGTCATCTCGAACGTACAAGAAAAACATCAGCTATTTACACTGTCTGTGTTGAATTCAAATATCCCAGGGGTTTCTGGGGCCTCCCTGTCCTTTGCTCCCCAACCTTGGATCAGTTTTCCCTTCCTGTCCTAATCTGCTTCTTCCGTTGCAAGAGAGGGGTAACATCAGGATTGTTATAAAGATGAGCAAGGGTAAAGGGAACTTATTCAGCACATTGTCCAGCATCTTGTGCCTGCTCAACAACGTCACGTGAGCATTTGAACTCAGTTTAAGTGTAAAGGTGAGCTACAGCTTAGTGCTCAAACTGTTTCTACATCCATTTCCTAGTGTCTACTGAGATACTCGCCTGGAAGCCACAGGAAGACAATGCTTGGGTGAAAGAAAGTTTGTCAAGTCGGCCTTTTGCTATCGGGACTTCTGTATCCATCATGGAGGGGTGAGCATGAGAGGAGGGATTGTGCCTCGGCCACGGCGCATGCTCCTTTCAAAGCCTTTTCTCAGTCCCACAGCCTACACTGGCTGAGGCAGGACCACGCAAAGCTGTTCCTTAACTTGTTTTCCAGAATGAGAGGAAAGTTTAACATAACACAATTTTATAGCTCCTGCCCAAGAACATATATTACTTTTAAAAAATACAAATACCTTTCCCTTATCATGCATTATTCTTTTACATGTACAATTTTCCTGACGTATTGAAGCAATATTCCATGGTTTGCTGTGACTTGGAGGTTTATGGCCCTCCCGTGGCAGATCAGACTAAACATAATTCATTCATAGCTACTTAGTGCTCAGGGAAATAAACCCCTGAACTTAAATAACTATGACCTCTGTAAAATATTATTTATGGTTTTAAAACTACAATTATGTAGATATCAAGATGTGCCAAATGTTATAACCCAAACGCCAGCCAGCAAATGAGACAACCATATTCCACAGATGTGGCTATTTCTCTACAATGCTATTTTTGTTTAAATGGATCCTGGGGTAATTACCCAGCAGTGGAAAGCCATGTTCATGTACATTTTATTATAGAATATTATAGCTGTTTAAAAACTCTCCTTTATCACGAAGCAGCCCAAAAATGTAAACGTTCCATTAACACACTGCAGTTTAATAGGCAAGACACTGACTACCTTTGAGCAGAAAGCACCTCGCCCATGATCGATGGAGTCGCGTAGCCCATCTGCTATTCATTTCTGCAAATTAGTTCATGGGGAAACCCCGATTGTACATTTAAATTATCCAGATGGGAACGCTAAGCTTAGTGTTTCCATGCTGTTAAGGGTATATGTGCATCCCCAGCACGCTTTACCCCAAGGATTTCAACTGTTCAGCATGTCCTCTCCACTTCTCATTTATTTCCTGAATTACTTCCATTGGGTCAATTATCTTCTAGGAAACAAAATGTTGAGTGGGAGGATAGGAATAGAATCACCAGTTCATTGTTGTCACTGAGCTAATGCTTGAGGATCCACCAGAGACTGGTGGTGCTGGTACTTGGCCCTGGCAGAGATGAAGCTGAAGGAGAAAAAAATCTCAGCTCCCACGAATTAATAGGCCGAATAGGGAAGCAAAGTCAATACCAAGTCTGAGGCAGGGTGTAAGACCAGGCTGAGGCAGGAAGTGGGAGAGAGAGGGGGGCATCTGAGGACTTCACTGAGGGCAGAGCAGGGAGTCTGGCCTTGCGAGGGGGTGGGGTAGCCCTGGAGCTCAGGTGAGGGGACCAGGTGACTAGGACAGGTGTGGATGTGGGGCTCAGGCCTCTCCAGCTATGCTGTGTGGCTGCACTCAGGTGCATTGCTGGAGAAACGGGTGAGGAGACTCAGTCAGGCCAACTCCAGAACCTTGGATAGCCTGCTAAGTAATTTACCCCCCAGCGGCAGCCCCCTGGGGTGTTTAGGCCTGATTTTAAGTTGAGGGATATCAAGGTGAGCTTCTGAGGTCCTATATTATGGGGGGGTCCACTGGACCCCCAGTTAGGAGGCCCCCAGCTCCCAAATAAAAGACAACCAAGCCTTGGGCCAGCAAGGCAGTGGAATGCCTGTCAGGTATGGAAGCACTGGGGTTCGAGATCATTGCATGGGGGAAGAAATTGTATAGGAGGAAACAATGAAGGGTGAAGCTAAGCAGGTAGTTCTGGGTTTTGGCTTGGGTGACTTAGAACATGAAGGATCCTTGTGAACAAATGGGGCCAGTCTGGAGAAAGAACAGGGGAGTTTTGTACTGATCATCTAGGATGCTTGAGGCCTGCCACACACTCAGGTGTGCCCACAGGGAGGTTGGAAGCTTGGAGAGAAGATGGGTTGGAGAAGATGGTTACCAGTGTATGTGATGTTCAACGATATTTTTAGAGTCATGAATGTGAATATGTGAGATAATTTTCTCCCCTAAGAAAAGCTTGAGAAATACTGTTACTCAGCTTTTTGCAAATTATGTTGGAGTAACACAAGCCTTAATCTGGAAAACTTGCAGCCTCAGGTTTTTCAAAGAATACTGTTTACTTTAACTAGGAGAAGTGGCACATACCTGCAATCCCAGCACTCAGGAAGCTGAAGCAGGAAAATCTGCAAGTTTCAGGCCGGTTTAGGGTTAAACAGTGAGATTACAGCCAACCTGGAGTATAGAGTAAGACCCTTACTAAAAAAACAGAAGGAATGTCATTACTTTTCTTGGTGTGTGAAGGTACTGGAGATTGGATCCAGAGCCTTCCCACCGAGTTACATGCCCGGCCCCTTTTATTTAAATTTTTTAAGTTTTATTTTCATTAGTACAATTATTAGTACAATGAATATAATACGTAGTGATTATATTCATTATAGTACATTGGTACATGCACATAACACATCTTAATTCTATTTTATCTCCCCTTTTCCTCTCTCCTCTCCTTCTTGCACCCTTTAAAAACAAATTTTTTGAGCCAGGGTCTAATAAATCACTAAATTTCTCAGGCTGGCCTTGAACTAGTGCTTTCTGGTTCTCCTGTCTCAGCCTCCCAGATTTCTGAGATTACAGGTGTGTGTCACCATGCTGGGCTTAGAATAGCATTAAGTTTGGACAAAACCGGGCAAAATGGAAAGGAATACATCTCCACCTCTTTGGCCTTGATGACTTTCCAAGAGCTCATAGATTTTGATGGATAAGATGAATGAGACCACATGGTGCTAAGCGCCTCGGACTTTCAAGAGCAAAAGGCCTTTTAGAAGAACAAAGTTTCATTATTAATGACATATGACTTACAGTTTTCATCAGGAATGTAAGTTTCCACCCACTTTAATGGCAACTTAGTTATGACCTCAATGAGCAGGGCAAGGCTATTAGCTGAGGGTCTTGACAGTAATGCCTTTTGCTTCTAAAGAAAAAGATAAATCACAGGTTGATCAAAAAGACAAGGGAAGGGGTTCAGAAGGAGGTGAGTCACCATCCACTTGCTGGATGTCTCAAAGCCTTGTCACCAGTGAGCCCTGCTAGTGTGCCCCGTCTTCTGGGCCCCTCTCTGACCAAGAAAAATGCCTTCTGCATCTTCCTGCTTTCTTCTCTCCTGCTTCGGTGCAAACCCTACACAGCCAATGTTGGATTGCATGATCCAATAGGATTTCTCTTTGCCTTCAGGGAGCTTGCAGGGCCTGGTACATTAAGGATGGTGTACTCCAGCACCCAGTCAAGAGAAGGAGCACTGTCCCTTGCAGACATATTACCATGACCAGGATGGTTCAGGAGCAGGGCTATACCCAAAGCCTCAACAATAAAAAAATTGTTAGAAAATTTTGCAAAATCTTTACAAAGTGCTGCTCCCATGTAAGATCTCTTTGGGACCTTAATGTGTCTGGTCAGATTTGTGCTAAGAGCTTTTTAATGACTCTAAAAACAACTCTGTTTTTGTTTGGAGGGAATTAAGAGAAATTCTCCTGGGGGAGAAGATAAAGGTAAATTTTGTTTTTAATTTGCCATCTAAGGTCAGAGAAATGTCCAATAAAAATAAAGGGTGAGTGAGATGGCTCAGTGGAATAAAGTGTCTGCTTAGGCAAGCTTAGGCAAGCACAGAGACCTCAGTTCAATCCCTGCCCCCAAATGCTGCATCAGTTCCCCCTCCCCTAGGGTGGGCTGAGCCAGCCAGAGTCTGGGCATAGTGGTACATGCCTGTAATCCCAGCACTGGGGAGCCTGAAAGCAGGAGGGTCACCACAAGTCCAAGCTGCGTAGTGAGACCCTGCAACAACCAAATACATTTAAAAATAAATACAATAAAATAGAGGAAGGGGGAATTTACTTGCATTACAAGGAAGGGCTAACTTGCAGCCAGGTGCATGTAAGGAACTGATTGTATCTCTCCCACCAACTCACTTGGAGAAATTATTCAGGATTCCTGAGGTCACCCACGCAGAAGAGGGCAACAGACTGAAAGAGAAGCAGAAGGTCGTAGTTATACATTATACAGTGATGTTTGCTCTATAGGAAATTCCAGACTATTATTGTCCCTCTAATTTTTAAAAATGGAGTCATCAGCTAATGGTTGATCATGCAGACCCCTGGAACACTTTTCTTGTTCTCTGACTGTTGGGGACCTTTCTCTTTTATTTGTGCTCCCGTTGGACGAGGTAGGCCACCACTCATTTCCAATTTAGATCTTTTCCATTGCACGCTTAGAAAACATGACTGCCTCTAGCTGGTACGGGGAACATGAGACTTCACTTCAACTAGAATCCTGAGACACCAGACAAAACGCTACAAGCCTCAGAGGTCACTGCAGGAAAATAGTTCATGTTCTCATTTTAAAAGTTTCTGCTGCTTTGTAGTTCCAAATACCCAACAACTAACTGAAGTTTACAATTTGAATAAAATACATACAGAAGAATTATGACCATGTTCTTTGATACCTATCAATACTAAAAACTTAGGGGCTGGGGAGATGGCTCAGTGGAATAAGCACTTCCCTGGCAAGCACAAGGGCCTGAGTTCAATCCCCAGTTCTGCCAAAAAATAAAAATAAAGAAATAAAAATTTAAAAATAGCAACCACATTTAGCAAAATCAAGTAATACGGAAGGTCACCTAATTCATATGCATGTTGATGCTTCTGTAAGTCTAAATTCTGTTTTAAAAAACTAACAATGAAAGATTGAGTTCATTTTGAACCTTATTCTAAAAATTTTCCTACTCATTATAAATCTGCTATTATATTAACAAATAAGGAAAATGGCTGGTAGTATTTGTACCTTTAAGATCAGAGTTCAAAAAGAACTAAGCAAACACGATAATAAAGCAAAAACAAACATAACCTTTATTCTCTTTTAGAATTGAAGAAAATAGGGTCTGGTATGGTAGTCATTAATTTAATCAGAATACCTTAGAATTTAGGGTCTTATTTGAAATTTTATAGCAAAGACTACTTAAAAAATACTAGCAAAATATACACTGCTCTTAAGTTACATGGTAGAAAATACAGCAAGCATTCTTATCCAACAAAGGAGAGGACTGGGCTAGTGAGCTGCTCAAAAGTTCATAATAAATAGCAATCAGTCAAAACATATGTAAGGACACTTTTGTAGCCTAAAATCACAATACAATATTTGATGATAAAATTATTTCACATTTAGGCATTTGGAAGCCAACATGATGGAATCACTAGTTTCTTATTATATCTAAATAAGGGAACAGACTCACTTAAATAACTCTTAGACAATTCCCAGAAAGACCTCAATGACAAGTGTGTTATCCATCCATCCATAATTTTCAAAAAATTATGAGTTTAATAAAATCAACATAAGAGATTCAATAAAATTTAAATTTAGACTACTGAAAAATAAAACATTCTTTGAGGACTTGTACCTCTGTAGATTAATGAGAATAAACAGTAGTAACTGGAAAAGGTTGTAATAGCTAGCAAGCACTGCAGATTCCCACAAATTACCAAAGAACTCTGGTTCCTGCAAATAAACTAGTAAAATGGCTTTAAGTTCTTTCACCCTAAGAGGGTTTTGTATAAAAATATTCTATTGCTCTATTTTTTGCAAACTGATTGATTCTAGTTGATCAATAAAATTAATTGACTGCTTTTTTTAACCATTACCTCAAAATTTCAAATAATTCTACAATTCTAATTTACATATAAGATTATATTCCTTGTAATTACTAGAGGAATCATGTAATAAATACGATTACTAGAAACAAGCATGTTTCATTTGAAAACATAAATACAAACCCCTTCTATTTCAGATCTGAAAGAAAGGACATGAATGAAGCCTTTCTCTTAAACATTAAAATCAACTGGACAATACAGTATGGATGATTGTCAGGACATAGAGGGCTGACTGCCGTGGATGGCTTTCCCTCTAAGATTCCTCCCAACTCTCAACTTTTTTTTTTTTTTTTTTTTTTTTTTTTCTGTGGAGCCAGGGATTGAACTCAGGCCCTTGCGCTTGCCAAGGAAGCATTTATTCCACTAGGCCAACTCTCCGGCCCCCCAACTCTCAACTTTTAAGGTTGGAATATCTCCCTGAGCCATGCATTGGCAGCTTCAAGCTTCTATGAAGCCTCTGGCCAAGTCTATTTTACACCCAGACACTGGATGAGTGGACACACACCCGGGCACAAATCCATTTGCCAAGTTTCCAAAAAAAAGCATCTTTCCCCATTCGTTCCACAGACAGAGACCTTCCTCTGTTTAAGGCCACCCTGAAATGGGCACGGCCACTAGGAAAAAATGCCTAGCCAGAGAAGAGAACTCAGGTTACTGTGAACTCTGGTAACCGCTTCAGGCCAAGAGTGCAATCCTCACATTCGAGGGAATACAGGAAACTCCAGAGGATCTTGTTAGACACGACTTGGAGTGAATCATGCCAGCATTGGTGTGTCAAGGCTGGGGGGTTGGTGGTAATCTACGCCTAACAAGCATATTCTCCCTAGCTGTCGTGCTTCTACCCATTAACTCTGGAGGCTGCACTCTCGAGTCCAACCCCCCCACCAGACTGTACAGCTCATGCCCCAAGCCGAGCTCTGCTGCTCAAGTAGGGCATTACTCACTGGCTGCCTGAAATTAAATTAGAACATCCAGGGTCTGTCAATCACTGGTCCCATAAGGGTCGAATGGGAGTCTCTAGGGTTTGGTGGGGCGCTGGAATTCTACGGTCTTAAGAACCTAACATGTCAACTTGGTATGCCTTAAAGTAGGTGGAGAATCTGTAAGGATTCCCTCGCCCTCCCAAGCCCCCAGGCCAACCGGAGAGTCTGGCAGCCCCAGTTGGGGCTGGGTCCTCTATCCACAACAGTAGGCAAAGTGAGGTGAGCTCGATACCGGGTGGAAAGCGATAGGGGGGCGCCAGGAGAGCTCTCAAGGCCTCTGACACGAAGCAGAAAGCCCCCCGCCCCCAGAGCTGGCCTCACTCATCGTCGTTTTCGTCGTCGTCCTGGTCCTGGTAGCGAATGTAGACGGCCAGCATGACGAAGCCCACCACGATGCAGAGAGAGCCGACGACCAGATAGGCGATGCCCAGGAAAGGGTTCTTGCCACCCATCCATGAGATGTTGCTGAACACCAGCAGCTTGTGGCCGCCAAAGGTGCGCACCGGGTAGTTGTAGGCGATGTCCACTCGGTACGCGCCGCTGGGCAGCCCGGCCGAGTAGTTGCCCTGGCGGATGCGCGCGTACAGCTTACGGAAGGTGGGCAGCGCCGCCGTGCGCATCCACACCACGAAGTCCTGGTTGACGAAGCCGGTGTTGTTGGGGTCCGAGCTCAGCTCGTAGACCGGCCGGCGCCAGTTGGGGGGCGGCGCGGTGCCCCGGAAGGCGAGAGCCAGGCTGCCGTTGACGAGCGGCGGGTTGCGGAACTTGATGTGGTAGTCGGTCCACCAGGCTATGGCCGAGCGGTCCAACGGCACCTCCACGTAGGGCCCGCCGGGCTGGCGCTGGTGCCACAGCGAGAAGGTGTCGTTGAAGAGGCTGTTGGCGACGGCGCCGCAGGGCGCCACGGGCAGGCCGGCGGCGGAGAACTGGTAGGGGGCGCACTCGTTGGCCGGGTGGCGCAGCGCGCTGGTCAGCCCGCTGAGCTGCGCGTCGTCGCGGGACACGCCGTAGCGCCGGTTGTTCTGGTAGAAGCCCGTCAGCTCGTAGTAGAGGTACACGGGCCCCGGGAAGAGCTCGGACAGCGTGAAGTGCCAGGAGCACGAGCAGGGGGGCGGCGGCGCGCGGCCCTGGCCCCGGGCGGCGCACACGGCGCAGCTGCCCGCGCCCGCGTCGCCCGTGTAGTCGTGCTCCAGCTCCTGGATGGCGTTGGACGAGTAGTACAGCCCCAGGCCCAGCCCGAGGAAGGCCAGGCCGGCGCAGAAGAAGAGCGGGAGCGTGATGCCCGCCGACAGCAGCGGCTGCCAGGCGGGGAGGCGCTGCTGCGTGAACGCGGTGTTGTCGGGCTGGTGCGCGCCCCGCGCCACGGCGCTCCAGGTCATGGTGGCCTGGGCTCGCGGCCGCGTCTCCGCGGCGGGCCGGGGCGCGCTGACGGCTCGGCCGCTTCCGCCGCGGCGCAGGTGAGGCGAGCGGCTCCACCCCTTCCCTTCCGAGGTGCGCGGGGCGGGGCTTCCCGGCCTCACCTGGCGGCCTAGGGCCGCGCAGGCCCCGCCCCCTCCCAGGAGGTGTGGCGGCCTCCGGCTACCTCGGGGGACCTCCAATCCCGTCCCGGAGCCACCTTCTCTTTGGTCTCCAAAACCCCAGCCTTGGCCAGTGATCCAAATCTCAGGCGCTTCAGCGTTCAGCAAATCCCACCGAGAGCTGGCGCCGTGGTGGTGGAGGCTTGAACATCTCTGGACCGGACGTGAAGCATTTTTACTAAGGAGGCCTGACCCCAGATCCCGGGCTTTGTAGGTTCACTTGAGGAGACTTTTGAGTTCAGTTTTCAGCCACAATTTGTGGAGCTAAATTCTAGCTTCTATTTGAAAAAGGAACAATGATTTTTTTTTACCAGATGCCCCCAGCTGGCTATATAACTGGGAAAGGTGAAAAGGTCTCTAAAAATAAAATGACCCTTAAAAACGAATCAGACTGCAGGAGAGGGACACTGAGGGGGAAATGATAGATTATGCACATAGAGAAATATGCCAAAATGAAATCCATTTTTTCTGTACAAACAATATGCACTAACAGAAATGTGCAGCTGGGCGACAGAGATTAGAAAGTTACACAGCCTTTAAATATCTAGCTGGTGAGAAAACCAGTAAGTAGGAAAACGCACTACACTGTATGTGACTGTTTTCCTTTGTGGATCACTCGCGGGTCTCAGGTCTAGCGACCTAAGCAGCAGTCTATCGTCAGGGACCAGTGGAATGTTTGGGCTAAGGAGGTGAATTACAAGGATTTATAGAATTTCTACGAATTCAGATTAGCATTGAGTGTTGTCTAGATTTCTGGTTTTTGTATCTAAACTGGGGTACAACATACAGGAGGAGGGTATGCAACTCTTTCACTTCGTTTAAACCCTCTGTGTATTGAAGTGTGCTTACTTCTGCTGCGGCTTATAAAATGCAAGCAATTGTGCTCGCTTCGGCAGCACATATACTAAAATGCAAGCAATTGAAACGTTTTCTCTTGTTACACATACACAGCTAGCATCATATGTTGTATTCAGGAGTCACTTACAATCCACTGAAACCTGGAAAGTTAAAATATTTGATAAATAATAGGATTTTTTAAGAAACTTCTTCAGCCCTACACTGAGCACAGGAGAGACAATACTATTAAAGAGTCTTTATCTCAAAGCATTTGCCATCTGCTATGGGACCTAGTACTTGGGAGTAATGGTGAAAGAGCCAGTAGCCTACATATGATCAAGTACCAAATTGTGCTTTACAAGCCTCACACTGAAATTAAAAAGTAATATTATTTTAACACTGAGGAATTGATTCTGCCTTGTTTGATGAATACAGTTTAGAAGCTTCAGCTGTTACAGAATACTTGCAGTAGTACTTGGTGGGGGCGGGGGGTTGAACCCAGGACTTTGCTTGGAGTTCCATCCCCAGCCCTATTTTCATTTTTTATTTTGAGACAGGATCTCAACAAATGGCCTAAAGTTGGCTCAGACTTGCAACCCCCCTGCCTCAGCCTCCCAGAGTGCTAGGATTATAGCTTTGCACTATCAAGCTTAGCTTTTTCTCTACCTCTTAGATCCCAGGAGAGGAAATTCCAGTGTTAGCTGCAAGTCCCCATATAGCATGATCCACTTTGTACTCCACCTTTTTAAAAGAGCATAGGACAGGCCAGATAGCTCAGTGGACTAAAGTGCCTGCTTAGAGTGCATCGGCTGGGTTCGTCCCCGGCTTGCTGTGCCAGCCCCACCCCCAGGTCACTGAGATGGTGATTCAGATTGGGCGTTGTGGTGAGCACCTGTAATTCCAGCACTTGGGAGGTTGAAAACAGGAGAGTCACTATGAGTCTGATCTATGTAGTGAGACCTTGTAGACCCTGTACTAAATACAGAGAGAGAGAGAGAGAGAGAGAGAGAGAGAGAGAGAGAGAGAGAGAGAATGAACAGCTGTCTCTACCCTGCGCTTGTTTCCACCCTCCCAGTCCCGCTGAATCACCAGTCTGCTCCATAGTTTCCAGAGAGGGATCCAGGTCTCACTCTGCTATCTAGGTCAGAAGTCTACCAACTGTGTGGCTGCCATGCCCCTAATGTCCTAAAGCCAACTTATTCCACTCATTCTGCTTTGTTAAATGAATACAGGTGGGAAGCTATAGCTGTTACAGAATACTTTTAGTAGTCCTTGGTACTACTGGTACCACACCAAATGCCAAGATAAAAAGAAGAGACTATTTCAAAGCAAAACAATTGACAGATTGGGCATAGATGAGGTTTTGAATGGAGTAGAAATAAAGAGGAGACACTGGGGTTCATACTTTTGATGGTGTGGAAGAGGCATTGAGGGTCAAGTGTGGAGAAAGGAGAAGAGGCAGCTGAAGTTGAACAACTCCTTTTAGAAATGTGAGGAAGCAGACCCTGTGGTGGTGCCCAGCAGGGTCCTAGGAGAAAGGCTCCTTATGGATGGCAGAGACGTGCCTGCCTTGTGGGGAGGGACAGTGTTAGTGAGAGAAGGTGGCAAGGTCCTTGGTGCTACAGAGCAGCAGCAGGCTGGTGAAGAGACCAGTGCCATGTTCTCTCACCCCTGAAAGGAAGGCCAGGGTTTAAGGATGAGTGCAGAACGCAGCTGGGCCCTGGATCAGCTCAAGGGAGATGTTTTCAAATCGGATTTTCTTTCTGGCCACCCATTGTGGTGGGTGCTTTTGGTTCCAGCTGCTGAGGAGGCTGATGCAAGATGATTTGAGCCTGGACATCTGAGGACCGCCTGGGCAATTTATCAAGACCCTGTCTCAAAACAAAAGAATTCTTGTAGAATAAAAGGGGAGCTGAGCCATCAGAGGAAGTAGTAAAGAGGGCTATTGGGCTGATAAGAGGTGGGGTGGGGGGAGGAAACTCCACATCTTTGTGTAGAGTGCAGCAACTGAGACTCCAAGAGAGCAGACAACAAATTGTACCAACTTATTGGGATTCCAGGGCAGGTGAGTAGAAATGGTAAAGGTTTAAGATATTGCAGTCCTTGCAGAAGGGTGGCTAAAGGGATAGGCCTCAGAGCACAAGGCAGATACAAGGAACAGCAAAACCAGGAAAGAAAGAGACCAACAGGCTGCTGGTTCTGGTGCTGCTAGTAGGGAGCAGCACAAACACCCAGATGAGGTGGAGGTGGAGGTGGAGGTTCTGGAGGTGAAGCCACAGACTCAGGGGCCAGAGACGATGTAAAGTACATGCCAGAATGCATATAGGCTATGCCAATAGTGCATTGTTTTATATAAGCAACCAAGTGTCTGCAGACGGGTATCCTCCACCAGAGGCTGACTGTGTGTCAGCTTTCCCCTGGCAGCATCAAAGTTCAGAGAGAGTAAAGGCTGATGCAAAACGAAGTTTCAACCTCCTATCTCTCATTTTATTATACATTATCATACCATTAAAGAAACCAGTTTATTCTGCAAATACTTTATTGTATCAGTCTTTGAGAGAACTCAGAGAAACAAGGCCTCTCTAATGTTTTTATTTATTTATTATTTTTTAATATATTTGGTTGTTGCAGGGTCTCCTACTTTCAGCCTCCCCACTACAGGGATTATAGGTGTGCACCACCACACTCGGACTCTGGTCATCTCAGCCTGCCCTGGGGGCCATGCTGGTGTGGTATGTGGTACTGGGAATCAAACCAGGGTCCCTGAACTTGTCTAAGCAGATGCTTTAGTCCACTGAGCCATCTTGCCAGCCTAAGGCCTCTCTAATATTAATGCTCTTAAACTTACTTTAGTTCTCTATTTAATCATCTTGATTTTGTCCACATATATTTACTTTATAGTTAGTAGTAATTATGATAAACATATCATTCTGTTTTTCCAAATTATCCCCTTCTAATGAGAAGAATGAAATAAATATGTTCTGGGCTCCTTTATGTTCTCTTTTTGCAGTGGTAGTCCTGATTCTTTCTTTTTCTTTTTTTGCAGTACCAGGGATCAAACTCAGGACCTTGTGCTTGCCAGGTAGGCACTTATGTCACTGAGCTATCTAGCCCTATAGTGCTAGCAGCTGAACTCAAGTCCCCACACATGCTGGGCAAGGCCTGTACCACTGAGCTACAGTTCTAGCCTTCTCTGTGATTTTTTTTTTCTCTGTGATTTTTAAAAATAGTTTCAATGTTTATCGGTCTATCATATTTTACTGCTTTGCCTTGTTGGACACATAGATTATTTTTAGTGTCGCAGTATTCCAAAGACTATGGTAGTGAATTTTGTCT
>PVKA01002359.1:62061-126753 GCA_004027165.1 Ctenomys sociabilis
AAAAAAAAAAAAAAAAAAAAAAAAAAAAAAAAAAAAAAAAAAAAAAAAAAAAAAAAAAAAAAAAAAAAAAAAAAAAAAAAAAAAAAAAAAAAAAAAAAAAAAAAAAAAAAAAAAAAAAAAAAAAAAAAAAAAAAAAAAAAAAAAAAAAAAAAAAAAAAAAAAAAAAAAAACCAAAAAAAAAACACAGTAATGAAATCTTTTCAAATGCCATAACAGCATATTTACTTTATTATGCAAAATTGGTAATCAAAGTATGTATTTTATCAATGCTAATAAACTGTCACATTCAGGAGAACAGTGCATGACATTAGGGAAGATTATATTTTCCTCTAAAGTTAGCATGTGAACCTGTTCAAACTCCTTTTCCAGTCTTACAATTGCCATGTATTTGCCAAAATGATAGTGAGTGCCTCAATCAGTGCAAAGATTTCTGTTCCTAGCCATCTGAAGAGGTCTTTTTTTTTACAATGACTGACTGGATTAATAGCTAACATTTATTATATATTTGCTTATTTATTCAATTATTCAGTTTGGTACCAGGAATCAAAGTCACAACCTCACACTTGCCAGGCACGTGCTGTGCCACTGAGCCATAGCCCTGGCCCTAACTAGCATTTATTGAGTGCTACAGAAAAATCTCACTTTAAGCACTTTTGATACTTTGTCTAATTCACACCACAAGCTACAGTGGCTGCTGTAATTATCAGATACAATCAAACTGATGCAGAAGGAAGGTTTAGGCTCACGTGGTAGGGACCACCCATGTGCTCATGGTGATGCATAGGAAGCTCAGGAGTGGTCAGTTCCCTTAATTCCAGGGTCCTACATTTTTAACCATTAGACTGTAATACTTCTGTATTTTTCCTCCTGAAAGAACTCAAAAAACTTCAAACTGCAGTCAGTTTTTTTTTTTCTGTTGGGGATTTTCTCTTACATCCCAAAGAGAATTCTGTTCTACTTAAGCAAGAAATCCTAGAATAGGACTCCTTTATTTTGTTTTTACAAAAGCTTTTGTTTTAAAGTCAATTTTTGTTTGGCATGCCTATTTCTCTAGCTGGAATAAAAAATAACTTCACTTGTCTGGCTGTGCACAGTGTTTGCGTACATTTCATTTAATTCATGACTATTTATCTTACTGTAACAGAGTAGGGTTTTAATTGGTGCTCCTTTATGTGGGTTTATACTGCTGAAAGTTGTTACCTATTACTCTGCCCATGAGGCAGATTTAATTTTAAAAGAATCAGTTTAAACTGCTTCATAAAAATTGCAGCATGTGTTCAAGAATAGTTTTTAAGAATTCATTGTGCTGGGACAGTTTCAATAAGAGCTGTATTCAGCAGACTTCCTGTTTCAAAAGTTATAGGGTGGTACCCCCTAGTGGAAGAGACAGTTAACTAGCACTGTAAGCGCTGGAGGTACATCCCCCACACGTGTCCGCTCTGCTCCTTGCCTGGTGTGTTAGATCTCTGACACCAACCTGTGGCAGAAGGGCAGGTCAAGGAGAGCCAACTATAAGTGGGCTGGGCAGAGGGGGCAGTATAACATGGAAAATGGGCAGAAGTCAGCTGGCATCTTGAATGGCCTGGGCATTTGGATGAGTGCTCTCCATTTTAGAAGACAATGGACACAGACCAGAAAAAGATGAACCTGCAAAGATGGAGCTGAACTGGAGCTGTTCAGGTGGAGCTTGTTTGTAAGGATTGTGCTTTTTGAAAGTGGAAGAGAGACCCCCTAATAAGCAGGGAACAATCTAGGTGACAGCACTGACACAGGAGGAGCAGAAGAGCTCCATAACTGGAAAGAAGGAAGGGGTTCACCTCAAAACAGAAGACGGCTGTCTATGTTAGTGGGGAAAAGAGTTCTGCAACCTGAGATGAGAACAAGAAGAGGATGGGTCACCATGACAGGAATCAGGACACGGTTGCAGGACAGGACAGTCTCTGAGGCTACAACCCCCTGCTCAGCCACCCATGCCCAGCGGAATAAAAGTTACTCGCTGATTCAGGGAGGCTTCACCTTGGTGGCCACAGATGGACTTCATCTTCACACATCACCCTTTTTAGGAAGTCTTTCCTTAGCTAGCAGGAGCAAGTAAGCAAACACTTGGATATTTTCAGAAAGTGATTAGATTTTGGAATAGAAAAAATGCCAAGGCAAAGCCATATGTACTAACAGACGGAGACTGCAAAGGCGAAGCTGACATCGCGGTGGGGACGTGGATACCCTCAGCAAGGATGTGCTGGGATGCTCTTCACCACTGGGGACCATCAGCAGGCAAAATGCCGATGCTCTCAATTCCACGATCAGGGTCGTATGTTCAGAGGTAAAAATGCAGGCCAGGGAGATGGCTCAGTGGAATAAGCGCTTCCCTGGCAAGCGCAAGGGCCTGAGTTCAATCCCTGGTTCTGACAAAAAAACAAAAAACAACAACAAAAAAAAAATTCAGAGGTAAAAATGCCTAGGCCTAGCATCCCAGGCACCCGATGTTAAGGATTGACTCCTTAACATTCAATCTGCATGGTGTTTACCCAGAGAGGGCTGTGGGGTCCTGACTGTCCTCTCTGAGTATAACTGAATTTGGGGTAGTTGTGTTCAACTTTCCAGTTTTCTCTTGGGAATCTTGTGATGATTTCTGCATTGCCTCTACTTTTAAACCAAAGTTTAGGGGGCCGGGGAGATGGCTCAGTGGAATAAGCACTTCCCTGGCAAGTGCAAGAGCCTGAGTTCAATCCCTGGTTCCACAAAAAAAATAAATAGATAAAACCCCAAGTTTAGGAATTTTAATGGTGCCAAGACTCCAAATGATGCTGTACTTAGCAGTTCCCAAACTGACAAGGTAGCAAAATCACTGGGAGGAGGGGTCAGCTTTTAAAAATATATTTTCCTCAGGAGGTTGAGTAAGGAGGATTAGCACATATTTGATGCCAACCTGGGCTACGTAAGTGTGTTCAAGTCCAGCCAGCACTGTATGGCAGGACTCTGTCTCAGAAAAACAAAGAGAAAGATAGCTCAGGAGATTAAAGCACCTGCTTAGGCAGACACAGAGACAGGGGGTTTTAATCCCTGGCATGCAGTGCCAGCCCTTTCCCTGGCGTGCACTAAAACAGCGACTGAGACTGGGCATGGTGGTGTGTGTTGTAATCCCAGCACTTGGGAGGCTGAAAACAGGAGGATCACTAAGCATCTGAGCTGTGTAGTGAGACCCTATAGACCCTATACTAAAATACATTAAAAAAAAAAAATTTAAAAGGGCCGGGGAGATGGCTCAGTAGAATAAGCACTTCCCTGGCAAGTGCAAGGGCCTGAGTTCAATCCCTAGTTCCACCAAAAAAGAAAGAAAGAAAAAGAAAAAACTTTAAAAGAGAGAGGAAGAAGAAGAGGAGGAGGAAGGAAGGAAGGAAGGAAGGAAGGAAAGAAAGAAAGAAAGAAAGAAAGAAAGAAAGAAAGAAAGAAAGAAAGAAAGAAAGAAAGAAAGAAAGAAAGATACTCCCAGCTGGCTCACACCTATAAACCCTGCTACTTCATTTTCTTATCACACTTTTTTTTAATTTGCAAGTAATGTATATATAATAAAAATTTAAGGTAAGTAGAATATTGACACACATGCATATTCATGCATATGGCAAGTAGGATATAGTTCCTATCTTTCCATCTGAGTAGTCCACATATGCCAAAGTGACAATGTTGCTTTTTACAAGCAACTAAAGAAATAACTGAATTATTTTCAAAAATAAACCAAACTTTTATAAACGATCCTAACAATGGAGAAAGAATACTTTGTTTTAATTTAGTACAGAGTCTCACTACACAGATTGGACTCACAGTGATCCTCCTGCTTTCAGCCTCCCAAGTACTGGGACTACAGGTGTGCACCACTATGCCAGTCTCAGTCGCTGTCCCAGTGCACCCCAGGGGCAGGGCTGGCACAACATGGGGGGGGAATCGAACCCTGGTACCTGCATCTGCCCAAGCAAGCTCCTCAATCCACTGATCTATCTGGCCAGCCCAGGAAAGAATACTTATATCACTGAACCACTGCCCGAGTCGGGCAACCTGTTTTTTTCTGCACTGATCATTGCAAATGTCGCTTGGGCAGGTGTCATTTCAACCAGTCAGTTCTTGTGTTGGTAAAACTGCTGTTTTTACATTCCCTGTTACATTATCTTATTAAAAAGTTCATGAAAAATATGCAATTTTGGTCATTCTGTATTTAGACAATTGGTAAGTGGCTAAAATACCACCAGCAGAGATTGTAAAAATTAGCTGGGCTTACAGGTAGCAGGCTTGTTAATTGGTTTGTTTCTACTCAGAATCTAGGAACCAGGATACAAAATTAATGCTCAATCTACAAAATTTTTTCTATGAAACTTTTAAGCAGAACAGACCCCAAATAGACTTATGTCCATGTAGAAAAATGTGGCTGTATGATGTGCATCTGTGAGGTATACATTAGCACTGTTTAATATATTTTCTCTTGACCACTAGAAGAGACTAATTATTCAGAAAAGTGATGATGGAAAAATTGTGCTAGGGCAGGAATGTGGGTAGAGAGCACTTGTGTGGCATGTGCTAGGCCCTCTCAGCATTGCCAGGAAGGGAGAAAAGTGCTGTTCTAAAATGGGGATAGTTGGGGTCCAGTGAAATAGCTCAGCCGACCAAAGCGCCTGCTTAGACGGGAGCAGGGACCGTGGCTGATCCTGGCACCACATACTGCGCCAGCCCTGCTCCCGAGGTGGGCTGAGCCCGCCACAGAATCCGGGGTAGTGGTGTAGGTCTGGAGTCCCAGCCCTGGGGAGGCTGAAAAACAGGAGATCACCACGAGTCTGAGGTATGCAGTGAAACCCTGCAACAACCAAATACTTTTTTTATTTTATTTTATTTTAGGGAAGGGTCTGCAGGGTGTTCAGGGTCTCACTACTAGATCGAACTTGTAGTGATCCACCTGTTTACAGCCTCCCAAGAGCTGGGATTACAGGCGCGTGCCATCACGCCTAATCTCAGTTGCAGGCCGGGGGATGGAACACCATCCTGCAGCACTGAGCAGTGAAGGAGGCCGGGGGCAGGTTCCCAGCCCAAGCAGTCAGCTGTTTCTCAGGCCTCAGATCAGGGGCTGCAGCCTGAGCAGGCAGAGAGCAAAGGAAGGCTTGAAGGGGAGCAAAAAGCTGTAGGAAGCTCACAGAGGTCCTCATCCAAGCCCTAAGTCACAAGTGCAGCTGCCACAAGCCAGTGGAGACAGTCTTCAGACTGCACTGTGGTCCCAGACGGAAGCCACTTTCTCACCTATGAGAGGGGACAGTGTAGTCTAACTTGATGTTATTAAAGATTAAATGAGGGCCGGCGAGATAGCTTAATGGACTAAGCACCTACTTTGGCCAGCACAGGGACCAGGGTTGGGTCCCCAGCCTCGCAAGCTATGCCCACCTGGACCTGGGTCACACTGAGCTGGTGACCGAGTCCTGGTATGGTGGCACACCTGAAAACAGGGGGATCACTCAAGTCTGAGCTGTGTACTGAGACCTCAATTGGATTGTGAACCCCTCCCTTTTTTATTTTGTCTGAAACCCATGTGGTAGCCAGTGTGACAGCCATTCACCTACCATGACGTCGGCACGCTGCCTAGAGCCTCTGCGTCATCCAAGGAGTCTGGGCCGATGGGAGGCAGCAGGGGGGATGGTTGGCGCAGTCCGGCGGGAACTGGAAGCAGCCAGCGTGACAGGAAGCGCGGTGACGGTGGAGGTGGGCCACTGAACTTTACACCCGGCTTTCTAGGACCCGATCCTGAGCCAGCAGCAGGGTGTGGTGGAGGGCAAAAGGAGCTCCGAGGTGTGGCTTTCCACCTGACAGTGCCTGGCAGGAAGTCTTACTTGCTGGAGACTTGGAAGAGTTCTCACTTTCATCCTCGAAACTCGACTTTCATTTTCATTCTCCTGAGCTCTCTGATCTTGTTAGTTGATCCAGAGCTCGGGGAAGCGGATCAGACAGATTCTGCTCCTCTCTGTTCCCATAGCCAGTGTGGACCACAACACAGGTTTCTCTCTTCAGATCCACAGAAACAGTGGTAGCTGGGTAAACACAGCCATCTTCTGACCAAGCTGCGTGCCTGGCACTCACTTTCCACTGTTTTGAGGAAGCTGTGGTGCTCTTCTTCTGGCTTTTACTCTTCTTAACAGGTTTTCTTCCAGGCATGACTTTCAGTCTGCCTTGTGGTTTATCGAAATGTCACCATTCTTCAGCGCATGCTTAAAGGAATCAGCAGCTTTATCATATGCTTTTATCAATGTTGCATCATCCCAAATGTGAGAATCGTCGCTCTGGCCTGTACTGTGCTGAAACAACACAGAGCTTTCCCGCTCCGGGATGCAGCCACCATCACCGCTGCTGCCCACAGCTGTGGGGAGCCTCCTGCAAGACTGGCAGCATAGAGCTCCCAACCCTGTTACTTCAGAGCTGAGGCAGAAGGATCTCTGCTTGGAGGCCTGCTTGGGCAACTGTCTCAAAATTGTTTTATAGTTGGGGAGCTGGGGATAGCTCAACACTCCCCGGCTCCATTACTAAGACACACAATAACAACAACAAAACAAAACAACCTACTGTTCCCCATGGTCCTAATCTTGCTTGAACTCACCTCCCACCTTCCCCTGGGTCTGGCCCTCAGGGAGCTTATCCTGAGAATCTGCTTGCTGCCCAGTTTTGAGAGCCACATGCCTACACCAGCCTCCTACACTACCTGTGGGTTCTATCCGTGATCATAAGGATTTGGGGGATATAAGGAACAGAAGCATTCATGCCACGGTGAAGAGGTTGCCGCTCCCTAGAGGGGGATACCCAAGAGCAACACTGAGGGAGGTTGGTCTACCCGGCTCTCTGAGCCGGAAAGGTGGCCGGCAGATGCCTTCCTGCAGTGTGTCTGGTCTCCGCTGCCCTCTGGGTCTCCGGCTGCCCATCTTCAGTGGGGAATCTTGGTTATCGCTCCTCTAAATCCTGGCTCTACTCCTTTGAGTGCTTCTCTCTTGACTCTAGCTTGAGTGCTCTGTCACTTTACATCTGTCCCTGCCTCTGGGAGGGATTGATTGATTGACTGATTATACGGGGGATTGAACCCAGGGCCTTCACACTAAGCTACAGACAGAGTCTTGTCAAGTTGCCAAGGTGGGAGGTGAACTTGTGACCCTCTGTCCTCCACCTCCCAAGGTGCTGGGATTATAGGCATGTGGCCACTCTGCCTGGGTAAAAGTAATGCTCCTTGGCTCAGGAGAGGGATAATCCAGTGTGTGTCAGAGGTCTGGCATGGTCTAGTCAGGGAGTAGGGTACAGGAGGTCGTGGTACCCTACTCGACCTGCATCTTCTGCTTCAGTGGAGCAGGCGAGGGCTGCCTAGTCCCCCATAGCATGGCAATAATACTTCTGAACCTCCCAGCTTGGGGGTCACCTGCACTATGCCTGAAGCCTCCTGACAAGCTGCTCCCCACTTTGTCCAGCCCAGTCCTTGTCTAGAGTTTCTGTGCTGTGGGTTCCTTCCTGGAGCAGCACACATAAACTTACTCTTTACCTTTTGAAGAAACCTGAAGATAGTCTCTGTGCACCTGGGAAGGGGGTATGTGCGGGCCAGGCACACTTTGTCCCTGGTCTCTTTGGGTCCAGCCCTGCATCACTGTTTCCCTTTCTTTGCACATGGCTTCCATTGGTAGATGTCGCCAGTCAAGGATTCACTGCCACTTACAAGTGTTTTGAAAGAGCTGAGGGGGGGGGGGGGTCTTTAAACTACGCAAGGAAACACCATACAAAAATACTTCACAGCACAGGGATGAAGGTGAAGGGGGGGTGTTCTGAGGCAAAGGGGGCCTTGCAGGTGGCAGTCTGGCACTGGTACTCAGGTACCACGTTTCCTTTATCCCTTCCTCTGTTGATGGCTCCAAGGCTGACTGCATATTGTGACTGTCGTGAGCTGGGCCACAATCCCTGTAGCGCACGGTAGAATCCACACTGGAGATCAGGTGGCCCGTTGGTGGGTGCTGCTGGATCTTTGTGCCTGTGTGGAGGGAGCTAGAGGGCCGGAACAGTCTACTAATCACTTTAATGTAGTTCTGGGTGACAGTATGAACTTACTTCAGGGGGAAGACTTGCTCTGGAGTTGAGAGGCACCAGCCATAGTCTTGCAGCCTGGATGGAATAACAAGGGAAAGAAGGACATCTCTGCTGCCTCACGTCAGCCAGGCCTACCACCCAGCCTTGAAGCCAGCCGACTATGGACCGAAACCTCTACAAACCGTGAGCCAAAGCACATCTTCCCTCTTTTAACTTGTGGGTGTTGGGTATTTTGTCCCAGCAATGAGGAGAGTCACAGTTTCTAAATCGTGCTCTGAGGATGTGTGGGTGGGCCTTCCCGCAGCCCAATCCTCCTGACCCCATCCCTCTAAGAAAGACATGGCTTGCACATGGTTTAAAAAGCCAAGTTGAAAACCGAATCAGTGCACTGCACCCTCCGAGCAATCTTCCATAAATAAGACTCATTTCCCAGTTTTCAATCATTGAAGAACAAGCAGTTGGTTTCAAAACTAAACATGCTGATAAGTTTCTGGGGCACAAAGCTTTTCTGCTGCCAGGTCAATTCAGAGCCATATGTTTTAATAACAAGCAAGCTAGGGAGGGATTGACAAGTTCTTATTAAATCTGAGGGCACTAACAAGGACGTGTGGTGACAGAAGGCCACTCCCCTTCCTCCTAGGGGTGGGCTAAGGAAGGACCATCTGGCATGTGCAGATTTTTCCTAAAGAAATAATCCAGTGTTTACTTTAATAAAATGATACACAGAGTGGAACCTTAATGATTTAGCATGAAAAATTTCATATCTTTTAGAATTAAACTCCTATTTAATGGATAAGCAAATCTCAGTGAGTCACTCCTGTACATGTCATTTATACCGAGTATATATGTATGTGGAAGGGGGTGGCTGGGATTTAGTACTACTGGCCCTTCTCCCTGGTAATGATGGTTAGGACCAGCCATCCCAATATCCATCTGAGACTTGGTAGAATCAACATGACACAGAATAATCAAGGAGCCTGTCTATTTCTTGCAATTGGAATAATACCATATTTTATTCATGAACAGACTCTTGTTTTTGACCTTGAAACATAGTAGAGTTCAGTGCAGATTTCTTGTAAATCTTTGGGACTGAGGCTGGGGCTGGGGCTGGGAAATCTGCATTGAGTTGTACATCTTATTTTGTAACTGATTTAAGTCTGCAGAGTCAAAGATTATAGAAAGGTTGATGAAACTTGGGAGCACTCTTGGGTTTTTTGATCAGGATCGCCCTACAAGGATGAAAAAAGCACAATGAAGAGAATTGCCTGGATAGCTGTGGTGGGAAAGAACCATAGAACTCACAATCTACCGAGCAGGAAAGTGGTGTGCTTTTTAGATAGATCTGCTAGTAGATGGGGAGGAAGTTCAAGATTGTGATGAGGACAAGCAGCATGGGTCAAACTCTGGTCCAGTTGGGAAGAAGGGATGGCTCATTAAGACCCCACCCACCTCAGAGCCACAGACCATGCTGCTTTGTGGCAGGGCTCCTGGGAGGCAGTGGGTATGTCGGAGAGCCATGTGTATTATATCGCAAATGGTAGAAGGACAAAGTACGGAGCCGGGTGTGGTGGCGCATGCCTGTAATCCCAGCACTCGGGAGGCTGAGGCAGGAGGATTGTTGTGAGTTTGAGACCAGCCTGAGCTACAAAGTGAGCTTAAGGCCAGCCTGAACTGCATAGTGAGACCCTATCTCAAAAAGACAACAACAAAAAAAAGTACGAGCATGCAAAGTTGTACAATTAACACTGGGCTGGAAGCATGACAGTGGCAAAAGTCCTTCCTTTTTCGTTGTCCCCTCTCCTGCCGGTTCACACAGACCACCTCTGGGTTTTTTTTACATCCAGATAGAAACATGATGTTTCATCCAACTCTCTACCCAGAATTTAAAGCACACAACCCTGGCTAGAGAGACAAAGCAACCCAGTTTCCCAAATACCCAAAGATAAAACAAACAAAAACAGGCACATTGAGTAAGTAAGGAAGCTCTGATCAGAACTCACTATTAGAACTGATTTTGTGGGTGATACTGACTGAGTTCTGGTTGACTTGGAGTCTTGCTGTTACTGTTTCTGTTGTTCTTTTTCTTCAGTGCTGGAGATTGAACCCAGAGCCTTGGATATCTGAGGGGAGCACTTGGCCACTGAACACTCTGTCTGCAGCCCTTTAGTTCAGTGTTAAAAACATGCAAGATAAGAGTGGGGCTCACCAGGCCCTGGGCTTTGACCGGCCCCCTATAGGGAACAAGTTGTCCTCCATCCTGCAGCCAGGCTGCATATCCCAGACAAAACTCTCTTGGTGCTTTGCATTTCTTCAGGACAGTGTGGCCAGGACAGTTCTGCCCAGAGCAGGTCACAGATGGTGACCAAGCTCTTCTGAGGTAGTGAGGTATCTGTGTGGAGTTTCACACCTTCCCTGGCCCAGGTATCACTTCCAGTTGTCCTTGCATAGGCTGGCCCACTTGTCTAGCCCATCACCCAAGGCATAGGTGGTTGGCCTGCCCAGTGTCACCCCCTTGTCACAGATTCCCAGTGCTCCTCATTCCAAGGAATAGGAAATCTGATTGAGAAATACTAGATAGACTCCATTTGAAGCTTCATACTTGTATGAATTTTTATATCAATTTAAGGTTAGCATTTCTATTTCTTAAGATGGCTTAAGTTCTGATTCTTTTTTTATTTTTTTTTTTCTTCACCACTAGGGATTGAACCTAAGGGCTCTGCACTGGCCTACAACCCCATTTTTTATTTTGAATCAGGGTCTCCTCAAGTCCTGTGGATGGACATAAGCTTGCAATCCTGCCTCAGCCTCCCAGAGTGCTGGGATTACAGGCATGGCTCCCCATAGCAAGTTGTTCTGATCTTCAAATCTAGTATATTATCCATCCTCCCAGCCCCATGTCACTCAAAGATTTGATCAGCACACCCTTCATTGTCCACTGTGGTGGTAGCCTTATTGGTGAAATATAAAGCAAATATGCAGTATGTTCTAGACCTGTTTATTGTCATTCTAGACCTGGTTTATTGCCTGTTATACATTGGAAATTATATTATGTCTGTTGTACATTGAAAATTCCATTATGCATTTTATAATACCATGTTATTACAAAGTATCTGAGTGTATATAATACAGGGAAAGCCCTGCAAAGTTACTTAACAACAACAACAACAACAACAACAAAAAAAAAAACATTACATCAGTATTCCTCTCTGTTGTGATCAGGCTGCCAGCAATTTTATTTTATTTTTTTATATATTTTGGCAGAACTGGGGATTGAACTCAGGCCCTTGCACTTGCCAGGGAAGTGCTTATTTCACCGAGCCATCTCCCCGGCTCCTGCCAGCAATTTTAAATCTTCATTTTAATACCTGTATACATCTTTAAAAAACAAACAGTGAACAAACAGTTACTTTTGTAAGACAAGAGTACACACAAAAAATAATTTTCTATTTAGGACTGTGGGTGGTGCGGTGCTCACCTAGTGACCGCCAGCACAGCAAAACCAAAGAGTAAATATAAAATTGTGTTTCTAAAAGGTTTAAAGATCAAGAGACCCTGTGGTACATCTCTAAACACATACTTCAATGCTGAGCAGAATAACTGGATGAGTTTTTTTAAAACATCTGTCCCGAGAGAGTCACCCTGGGCTACTGATGCAGACTCACTTACTAGCGAGGCACATATCCATCGCCTCTGCCGATCAGTGTGAGATCTCAAGTAACTTAAGGTTAGAGGGGAAGACTGTGTTTCTTCCAGGCTGCTCAAATGAACATCAGCATCTGTCGTGAAGTGTGGTGGCAGGGATCAGATGGAGGAGAGTCTAAAAGATGCCTAACGTGGCCTCTGGTACCCAGCAAAGGCTGGCCTGTTGCCCTGTGGTCTGGACTGCACACAGTCCGTGGCTCTTAGCCTCGTGGCTGGCCCCTAGAGTACACAGTGCATGGCTCTCAGCCTCATGGGGGGGCCCTTGTACACATCTCTTCCTCCTCCCTTGTAGCATTCTGGCCCAAAAAGTAAAGAAAGCAAAAGCTTAGAAAGGAAGTTACTGCTGCTTCCAGATTGTGAAAATCATTGTTTCTAATACTCCCCATAGAAAGTAGTAGCCCCCCAATAAATAACCTGTATTTTAACTGTTTTATTTAAGCTCTTTGCTGTGTGTGTGTGTGTGTGTGTGTGTGTGTGTGTGTGTGTGTGTGTGTACTGTACAGAAATCCTCCTTACAATTCTGGAAAGACTTGAAGTTAACTCAAGAAACATTTGCAGTTGTGCACACAGAAATCTGATCCTCATCATCAAATAACTTAAAATGGGAAAGATGAACCCCCTAAAATATCAGTTTTGCACAAAATAAAATTTTTGTACAACTTTTGTCCTTACAAATATCTCACTTGATATGGGAAAGTGAAACAGCATAGTTTTTAAAAATCCTGCCTAAGAACTGGGGATGGAGCTCAGTGGGAGAATGTGTGTGAGGCTCTGGATTCAATTCCCAGTGCAGAAAAGAAGACAAAGAAAAAAAAAATCCCTTTTTAGTTAGAGCAGGATACTTTAAAATCAATTCCCCCACACATAGACATTTTGGTCCTGAGGACTGAACCAAGGAGCTTCACACTGAGCTACATCCCAAGCACTTTAAACTTATTTATTTATTTGGTACAGGGTCTCACTATAGAGCTCAGACTTGCTGTCTTACCTCCCCAGTGCTGAGATTACAGGTGTGCCCCACCATGCTGGGTTTTGGTGGCTGGAGTGTGTTACCGGGGACTGAACCTGGGTCCTTGCACTTCTTAGGCAGGCACTTAGACCCCCAAGCTATCTCCTTGGCTTTAAAACATTTTTTATTTTGAGACAAGATCTTTCTAAGTTTCCGAGCTGCCCAGGCTGAGCTCAGTCTTTCTTTCTGTCTATCTCCCTGAGTGCTGTGATTACAGACCCTATGCCACCACACCTGTTTTAAAAGTTCTTATGAGGAGTTGCCAGTTTGTGTAGCATGTTGCTCAACCTACCTCAGAAGAGCAGAGATCAAAGAGACCAAAGCTTGAAGGGGCCACAGAAATGGTCCTCTAAGTCTGGAGCCTTTTCTGGGGTGTAGTGCTTTGCTGCCCTCAGAGCAGGTGCATGCAGGCGTGCACCGCTGGGCTCCTCCCACCCTCCGTGTGTGTAGCACCTCCTCTATCTTCCGCCACAGAGAGGGCTGGCCTGTGTGAGCAAGGTTAAAGTCCTTTGACCTTGGAGCTAAGCTTTGTAGCTCTCCAAGACAGAACAAAAGACACCAGCTTTATTTTTTTCACTACAGTCCAAAATTCACTCAATACCCTGTACTCTCCCAGACTTTGGGGCTGAAGGAAGAGTGATTGCAATAATTATTTTCAATTATTGCAATAATTGTAAAAGACTGGTTACATAATAATCATGTGTAAATGAAGATAATTATCTCCTTAATTTTATCTTTTTAATGAAATTATCCTACTATTTATTTATTTTTGAGACAGAGTCTCACTGTGTAGTACAAGCTGGTTTTCAGTTCAGTAGATAGCCAGGCTGGCCTCTAACTTGAAGCAATCTTCCTGCATCAGACTGTTGAGTACTGGGACTACAGGCATGTGTCACGTGCCAGCTCTACTTTCCTTCTTGAACATGTTATTTTCATCCAAGATCTCTGTATGGTTAAGGTCTAATATGAACCTTGAAGTCTATGTGTTCAGAGGAGGTATTTTCAATGTTTTCCATCCTGTGAGTGTAGAGATTTTCAAAGTAGCAGGGCTGTAGGGGTGGGACCAGAGAGTCATTTGTGGGACCTGAATTTCTACAGAGTCTGCAGTGATTTTACCCTTTTCATTCCTTATTATTTGAATTTTTTCTCTCCTTTTTTGATAAGGTTGTCCAAGGGTTTATTAATTTTATTTATTCTTTCAAAGAATCAATTCTTTGATTCAATAATTTTTTTTTCATCTCCACAGCATTGATTTCTGCTCTGATCTTTCTATTTCCTGCCTTCTTTGGGCTTTGGGCTTGACTTGCTCTTCTTTTTCTAGAAGCTTGAGGTATGACATAAGATTGTTTATTTGGGCTCATTCTATTTTACTAATGTAAGAATTTAATGCCATCAATTTCTCTCTTAAATGCTTTTATTGCATCCCACAGGTTCCTGTAAATTGTATCTGCATTTTCATTTGACTGTAAATATTGTTTAATTTCTTCTTTAGTTTTGTCTGTAACCCATTGATTGTTCAGGAGGGAGTTATTTAATTTCCATGTGTTTATGGAGTTTTTGTGATTTGTTTTGTCAAGAACTTCCAGTTTCATTGCACTACGATCAGATAATATGAATGAGATAATTTCAATTCTTTTGCATTTACTTAGTATGCTCTATGTGCTAGTATATGGTCTCTTCCAGAGAGCCATGTACAGCTGAGAAGAATATGTATTGTGATGCTGTTGGGTAGAACACTCTGTAAAGATCTACTAAGACCATTCACAAGTTTGGTTCAGTTCTGTTATTTCTTTGCTGATTTTTTGCCTAGCTGACCTATCTCTTTGTGTTTATGGGGCGTTAAAGTCCCCTACTGCAGTTGTGTTATTGCTCACCTGATTTTTCATGTTTGTTAAACATTGTCATATATAGTTGGTTGCTCCTACATTGGGTGCGTATATATTTATGATTGTTATCTGTTCCTCTTGTAGTTTTCCCCTAACAAGTATGTAGTGAGCTTCTTTATCTCTTTTAGTCGTTTTCAGTTTGAAGCTGATATTGTCAGCAACCAAACTAGCTACCCTACTTTTTTTTCTGGGTTCCTGCCTCCTGGAGTATTGCTTTCTATCCTTTGATGTTCAAGCTGTCCCCTCAAAGCCTCATGTAAGTCATGGGGCAGGCATGGCTGGAGGAGCAGTGAGTGGCTTGGGGGGCAGGGCCAGAGGACCAGGGCGGAGCTCGAGGTGCGGGGCCAAAGAGTCACAAACCCTTAAACTGGCAGCACGCCCCGCCCCCAGGCCCGCAGCCTCTCTGAGGTGTGGAGGAAGTCATCCCAGACATGGTGGCACGCCAGCCTCTCCTCCAGATCCTATAGCGCGAGGCAGTGGCATCTGTGACTGAGGGTGCCTCTGGCAGAGAGGAGATGTTTGGAGATGACAGAGGCACTGACCCTCTCTCCTAGCAAATAAGGCTCCGAGATCTTGCTATGTAATTCAGGCTGCTTTGAACTGTGAAACCTCCAGTAACTGTAAGCTAAATAAACCTTTCCTCCCCTATTTTGAGTGTCAGGTATTTGTCCCAGCAACGAGAAAAGAGTAACTAAGACACTTGTATAAAGCATATTGTTGGATTTTGTTTCTTGATCCACTCTGCCAATCTGATTCTTTTGATTGGTGTGATTGGTGAATTGAGGCCATTTATGTTGATAATAACTGATATGTATTGGCTCATCTTTGTTATGTTATATTCTTGCTGAAGCTTCCTTACTTTTTCCCCTCTGTTGAATTGCTTGCTCTGCATTATGGGACTGTTACAGTTTGTTTCTAGTTGTCTCCCCAAAGCCTCATGCAGTCATGGGCAGATCTCTAGAGTTTGTGGTTTACTCATGATCCTCTGGGATTATGAATGTGAGAACTGCTCCCAGACTGGAGCAGGTGGCCTGAAGGCAACTCAAGGGAGACAGACTTGCTCTCTGCTGCCATTGTCCTCACTACTCCTCCCATTTGCTCTTGCTGTCTTGCTGTCTTCCGCTGCCATGAACTGCTGCCCTCTGCCACATGCCAGTCTGCCTCAGAGACAGCCAAGTGTGGTCTGAAACCTCCAGTAACCGTAAGCTAAATAAACCTTTCCTTCCTTAATTTTGAGTGGCAGGCTTTTTGTCCCAGCAAGGAGAGAAGAGTAACTGAAACAGGGACCTTTTTGTTGTTTCTGAAGTGGTGATAATTTTTGTCTCTTTCTAGAATATCTGTCAGTACTCTTTATAGGGTTGCTTTGATGGTCATGAATTTCTTCAGTTGTTCTTTGTCATGGAAGTATCTTTATCTCTCCATTAAATCTGTTAAGTTTTGCAGGGTACACCAATCAGGGTTGGAAGTTGTTTATTTGTAGGACTGAAATACTTCACTACAAGCTCTTCTTGACTTGTTACTGGGCTGACAAATATGCCATGATTCTGGTGAACTTTCCATTGAAGGTGATCTTTATTATTATTATTATTTTAGGGAAAGGCCTACAAGGTGTTTAGGGTCTCACTACTAGATTGGACTTGTAGTGATCTGCCTGTTTACAGACTCCCAAGAATGCCCAGTCTTAACTGCCATCTCAGCGTGCACCGGGAGTAGGGCCAACAGAGGAGGTGTAGGGATTGAACCCCCAGCCCCTGTGCCTGCTTGCAGGCACTTTAATCCACTGAGATATTTGGCTGGCCCTAGGTGATCTTATTCTTTTCTCTAACAGGTTTTAATATTCTGTTCTTTTGCTGAATTTCTAAAATCTTTATTATGTGTCTAGGTGTAGATTTACTTTGATTGTGGCTAGTTGGCGTTCTGTATGCCTCACTTCTTTGTGTGTCAGATTCTTATCCTATGTTTGGGAAATTTTCTGCTTTTACTTCTGCAAATAGTCTTTTTATGTCATTTGTGTTGACTCCTGCTGTTTCATTTACACCTATCAATCTTGTATTATTTTTCTTTGCATCAAGCTGTTAATTGTTACTGCTTGATTCCTGGTTCCTTGTTATTCTTAAGCATCTTACTTTTGTTATCACTAGCTGCAATGCTGTCTTCAAGATTCTAAAATCTATCTTCAGTTTTGTTCAAGTGGTTTTGCCAGCTTTCAATGGAATTATTAATTTCCTGGATATCTGTGCAAATCTGTTTCATGCGTTACAATTCTTCCCTGTATTATCCATTCAATGATATCGTGATTTTTTCTATCTTTTTAAAAATATATTTTCTTTTTTATCTATGTCTTCTTTAGATGTGCTGAGGAATTCTTTCATGATTGTCATTTCTTATTTGTGTATTTATTTACTTATTTTTGATACAGGGTCTCACTACCAGTTCAGACTTCCAATGCTCCTGTCTCAGCCTCCCTGGTGCTGGGATTGCAGGCGTGCACCACCACACCTGGTTCTGGGGCCAGCACCATGTGGTACTGGGGATCAAACTCAGGTCCTTGCACTTACTAAGAAGGTACTTTGCTGCTGAGCCATCTACCCAGCCCTTCATTTCTTTCTTTCTTTTTTTTTTTTTTTTAACCTGAGAGGTTATTTATGATCTGATTTATTCTATAGCCTGATGGAAGTTTCTTTACTTCACTTCTATCATTTCAGAAAGTTCAGGAGTGTGACTTCTAAGTTCTTCTGTGTTTCTGTCTCCTGGACTTGTTCTGGGTGGGCTGGAGATCTGGCATTTTTGAAGCTCCCAGGGTCCACCCAGGCTCAGCAGCAATGGCCAGGGCTGGTGGTGGCCTGCAGGTCTACAAGTCCGCAGTGACAGTGCAGAGGCAGGGCAGGCTCACCAAAGTGCAGCACAGCTCCAGCAATGGTGACAGGGGCAGGAGGCGGTGGAGGCAAACAGCAGCTGAGGAAGGCTCAGGAGATTATGGGGGCAAAGGTCAGCAAAGCTCCCATCAGGGTGGGGGTAGGAAGAAGAGGTGAGTGAGGCAGGGCTCTGAGGAAGGGCTTTCAGAAGGTGATTGGGTCATGAGGGATCTATCCAGTGACAGGATCAAAATTCCAAGGCATTATTTGTGGAAACCTAGGAGTTGAGGCTGTACTGAAAGGAGTAAGCTGTGTATAGTGTTCCTGGCCTGCCTCTTTTCAGGCTCTCTCTCCTCTCTGCTCTCTCTCCCTGTTTCCTGAGCGATAGGAGGTGGCCATCCTGCCACATCCTGGCTCCATGATGCTCCGCCTTGAGTCAAGTCCTCAGCATCAGCAACAGCCGACTTTTAACAGAAACCTCAGGAGCCAAAATAAATCTTTTCTCTTTTAACTTCCTTTTCTAATACTTTGTCTGTGATAAAAAGCTAATACAGTGACTCTGTGTGAAATTTTAAAAATATATATAACATATGGACTTGGGTTGGCCATGAATTGTTTAGGTATAATGTGTCGCTTAGTTACCTGTACAATATGATCATCTATAATTCACATGAAAATGATTGGGGCAAAGATAAAGCTGTCTGAAGATCTGCTAGTTAAACAATTTTGAGCCTTAAGATTGATTAGAATTTACATTTATCCTTATTACTAAGTTGACTTTTTTCTTCCTGTGTATGATTTGTGGCCATTAGATGGTGCTGTGCATTTCAAATATGAAAAATACTTGAACTGCAGGCTAGGCTATGGGTAGATATATGTACTGGTCAACATTTTAATATTAGTTTCAATTAAGGTAGAACTATTTTACTTTTCATATAAAAATTACAGTATTTTGGAGTTAAATCTGAACATAATTCCACAGTCTGAAATGAAATTACCTTCCAGAGGGAAACTTCCTTTCTTGGTGATCTAAGAAGAATCCTTCCCAACCTTAGATTTGGGTGTGGGGCTCTGGAATCAGAGGACAGCATACAACAGACCCCTTCTGTCACCTCAGAGCACTGTGCTGCTGAGTTTATACTAATGTTAACAAGCCTCTATTGGCGTCGCCATGTTCTTTTATTTGGAAGGCCTCATCTGCAGAAGTGCTTATTTACAGCGAGGCAGGCTAAGTGGGGCAACACTTCCAGTGATCACAGCACTCTAGAAGGCTGAGGCAGGAGAGCCAAACCTTTTAGTCCAGCCAGGGCCACTTAGTAAGCTAGTGAGACCCCCATCTCAAAATAAAATGAAAAAAATAAATAAAAGGACTAGGGATATAGCCCAGTGTGAAGGTTCTGGGTTCATTCACCAGTATTGGGGATGGGGGCAGGGGTAGGTACAGGTGAGAGAGATTTATTTTCAGATTATTCAAAGCCTTAACTTGGGAAAAGAATAAAATTCATTGATTTTCCTAGGTACCAACCCTAAAAGCTAGTAATGCTCTTATTTGCTTTGCTTGGTTGTTTTGTTTAAGACAGGGTTTCATGTAGCCTAGGCAACCCTTGAACTTGCTTGTGTAGCCTAGGATGGCCTTGAGGCAGTTCTCCGCCTCAGCCTTGCAGGTTCTGGATTGTAGGCATGTGCCACCATGCCTGTTACCCTTCTCTGTAACCAACTCAGGACAAACGATACTACTAGAGTTCCGGCCACAGACTCCATCCCCTAGCCATGCAGCCTGTGCCATGTGAGAGGTCTCCTTGTCCCCTTAACCTCCAGCTGCCCTCGCGCTGTTCACTGCATTTGCTCCGGGTCTAGAGTCCTCTCTATGGATGCCTTCTCCTGCAGCCAGGACCCCGGTGACCTGTCAGGGTGGCTGTTTCCCATCTGCTGTGCATGTTCAGACCAACATTCAGTGCTTCCACTTGGAAATCAACAAGAGCTTTAAAAATGAACTCGCCTAAAATAGGACTCAGCGGGCCACACCAACATTGGGTGGGGTTGCCTAGGTATGGACGAGGTCATCTGCCGGGGCCCTGCTTCCTTACAACCCTTTGGGACTGCTGAAGTCAAGGGGGTCAGTATGTAACGTACACAGCCTGCTCTGGCTCTGCCTGAAACTCCACGCAGCGCTGAACATACAGCAAGCGCTCAATTAATGTTGTTGCTTGACTGAAGCCTTGGTCCGTGCACGCGCTCCACCACCGGTGTGTGGCCTTTCCAGCTCGTCCCGGCAGGGGGCGCCCGTCCCGTAGAGCAGAGCGGGGACACGGAGCACCTTGCAATTTACCAAGACCTCTTTCAAGATAAGTCAGAGCCTGAGCCGGGCGTGGTGGCGCATGCCTGTAATCCCAGCACTCGGGAGGCTGAGGCAGGAGGATTGTTGTGAGTTCGAGACCAGCCTGAGCTACAAAGTGAGCTCGAGGCCAGCCTGAACTGCATAGTGAGACCCTGTCTCAAAAAGACAAAAAAAAAAAAAAAAAAAAGATAAGTCAGAGCCTGAAGGTTGCTTCCGGTCTCCCCACACCCCCGGGCGGCGGTGAGCCTGTAAGAAACTGATTTTTCTTCCAAAGGTAATGAGGCAAATTGTGGTGAAGGGAGAAAAAGGTCTGGGCCCGCGCCTTGTTTGAATTTTATGTTAAATACTGACCTATTTTTATGTTGAATTTTGAAAACCTTAAATTTTTTTTTTTTTTTTTTTCAGTACAGAGTCTACAGGGTCTCAATACACAGATTGGACTCCTAGTGATCGTCCTGGATTGGACTCCTAGTGATCGTCCTGCTTCTCAGCCTCCCAAGTGCTGGGATTGCAGGCGGGCGCCACCAAGCCCAGTCTCAATTGCCGGCTCAGCGCCCTGGGGGCCGGGGTAGCACCACAAGCTAGGGATCAAATCCCAGTCCCTGCGCCTGCCTAAGCGGGCGCTCGAATCTGCGGAGCTATCGGGCCGGCCTTTGAAGACCTTAAATATATTCTCGGTAAAAGTCACTCGTGCTATCACTTGAGAGGACCAGCAGCCCCCCGCCGCGTGAGGCTTCCGCATTGTGGGTGTAGATAAGGGATGTGGGCATGTGTCCCGACTCCTACCCCTCCTCTACCCACTCCGGCTCTGGCCTCCTCATCCAAGCAGAATTGCCCATTTCCTCTGCCGTAATTTTTTTCTTGAGCACATACTATATGTAACGCGATTGCGAGTGATTTTCAGTAAGCTCACCGACTGACCCTTCCACATAACCCCTGAGACGCGCAGGTGCTGCCCTTAGAACCACAGTGCTCTGTCCACACATCTTTTCTTAGACAAGCAAGCCTCACTTCATTCTCCACTAGCCGAATGCTGTCTCTGTTGCTTTTCTTGGTTATAGATAGCTATCTGCTAGACATCAGGCACAGTGTTTAATAGTAAACCAGAGAGCTTGTCTTAGGGGTTTATATGTATTTGAGAATACTACATCCAATCTGAAATGAAAATGTAGCAATCACAATGTAGCTACAGAAATTAATCAATCACGTTGTTATTCTAAAAAAGAAAACAGAGTCAGAGCTAAGTGGAATAGTTTATAATCCTGGCTGTGTGGGAGGCTGAGGCACGAGGATCCCAAATTTCAAGCTAGTGAGGGCAATTTAGCAAGACCTCTCTCAAGATAAAAAAAAAAATTAAAAAGCTTGGATGTAGCTCTTTGTTCCTGTATTCAATCCCCAGTGCCACCACAGGCAGGCGTGCAGGTGCATGCGCGCGCGCACACACACACACACACTGATCATTTTTATTTATCTATCCTTAGAAAGCTGTTCTAAAGGATAGGTATCCCAGGCCAGGGATATAGCTCAGTGGCACAAGGGTGTGTCCAGCAAGAACAAGGTCTGGAGTTCAATGTCCAGTACCAAAAAAAAAAAAAAAAAAAGATATATGTAAATACAATGGAAGTTTCTACCCCATGCCTCCCCTGTCCCCTGCCTCTTCCCACAGCATTCCTGTCATGTTTCAAACAATAAACAACATTTTCCACACAGTTTGGATATCATCTAAGCCTGTGGTAGCAAACCAGTGGCATGCATGTTATTTGGTTTTCTTCTAAGACAAAGATGTAAATGTTTGAGTTGGTTTTATTTGAAACTGAAACTTCACTATTCAGGTTTAATTACAGTGTTGTCAGTTTGCAATATATAAGTGGGCTTTGGCTTGTAGTCTATGCTCTCCTTTCTGAAAAGTTCAACATCACTGATAACCTTTTGGAAACTGACTAAATTTCTTTCTTTTTTTTGACTAAATTTCAAAGAAACCCTTTCCATATGCAAATTTTTCTTGCTCTTGTAAGGTAAAGTGTGTGTGTGTGTGTGTGTGTGTGTGTGTGTGTGTGTGTCTGGGGGTCTCTTTTCCTTACTTCATCTCTAATAGTTTTATCTTTTCCACATTTTCATTTAATATTAAACCAGAGCATTTCTGAGGATTTCACTCAGTGTCCAGTATTTTCATTATATTGAGTTCTATTTTTCTGTGGAGTAGTCCAGTGGCACAGTATTGCATACTGCTAGGGAGTGTGTTTATATAGGAAATAGGTAGCAGAAAGGGAACCCTATTTAAAAGGAGAATCTTTAAATACCATTCTCAGAACCGATAATATATTCTACCTCAGAGGACCTCCAAATGAATGTCACTCAGCCATTTGATGAGCCGCATTTAGTGAGCACTTATTAAGCCTGGCAAGATGCCAATCACCGGGAAAATAAGATAAAAGCAGACTCTTTTGTTCAAAGCTCACATAGCATAAGAGAGAGTAACTACAGTAAGATCACCTAGACACAGGCTATATGGCTTTTGTAAGGGGGCAAGGGGGCAGAGAGATCTTGGCTGGTCCAAGAACACACTGATCAATCTTATTAGAGAGTTAAGTATTCTATTAATCCTTCAATGAGCCAATATTTTAGTCTGTTTCTTGCATGTTTCCTATTTTTTCACTTTCTGCTCTTTATTTCCATTCTGTTACTTATGTCAGAAAATTTAATTTGTTCCTTTCCCTCAGCATTTAAAAATCTTTTTCTGTCATGTAAACATATTTAAATTTTTCTCTATGTATTGTGGGAGTTGTACATAAAATTTGGATGGCTTTATTAGGCTTTAAGCTAACATTTCTTTCTAAATTCACTGTGATTTTTTTTTTGACTCATTAGTTATTAAGAATAGTGTTATGTAATGTTCAAAAACATTCAGCAAGTTTTAAGATATCTGTATAGTTGATTTCTAATTTCATTCTGATATGTTGAGAATATATTCTCTATTTTTCATTCTAAAAAACTTGAGTCATGTCTTACGTTTCAACATGTGATTTGTCTTGGCAACTATCCCACAATGTACTTGGAAATAGTGTGTATTCTGTGAATGGCAGGTAAACTACAAGGAGTGATCAAAAATATGGTGAATGTTAAATTTCAAAACTTTTGTTACAGCAAAAGGAATTTTGTCATCAACCCCCTGCAAAGCACTCTCCCTAACTTCAGATGCACTTGTCTCATGGATCTCACACTTTGTGAGGCCATTCACAGAATCCTTTACTGTGGGTGGGTTTTGTTGCACTGTTGTGGCCATCTCAGTATCAGAGTCAACTCAAATGGTCCACTTCTCATGGTCATTTTGATTTGGAGGAAGACTTGGTGAATACAGTGGGTGATGACACACAATAATGTGGTTTTTTTGTTTGTTTGTCTTTTTGAGATAGGGTCTAGCTAGGTAGTTCAGGCTGACCCTCAGTGCACTTTGTAGCATAGGCTGGTCTCAAACTCACAATGTTCCTCTTGCTTCAGCCTTCTGAGTGCTGGGATTACTCTGCCCGCCTCACCATATTTCTGATCACCTCTTACAAAGACACAGAAGAGGTGACCAGGCGTGGTGGTGCACGCCTGTAATCCCAGCACTCGGGAGGCTGAGGCAGGAGGATTGTTGTGAGTTCGAGACCAGCCTGAGCTACAAAGTGAGCCTAAGGCCAGCCTGAACTGCATAGTGAGACCCTGTCTCAAAAAGACAAAAAAAAAAAAAAAAAAGACACAGAAGAGGGCTTCTAGGACTGCTTCAAAAAGTGGTGAGTAGCTGTGATTCTAGGCCTGTGCCACCACACCCAGTAAATGTTCTGTTCTACTCTACCTGATGGGTTTAAAGAATAGTATATTTTTTCTAGTGGATGTTCTAAAGAGGCATCCTCCAGCTAAATTTTCCTCAGTGAGGGACATGCTTCGTATGTTTCTAATATGATAGCTACTGTCTATGTTAACACTTTGGGATAGTGCTGATGCACCTGAGAAAATGAAGTTGAAATTTAAAATTTTTATTTTCATTTAATAAGCTTACATTTCTACAATGGAGAGCTCAACCTTATCAGCCTAGAGTTAATATTGCATTACTTTATGCAAAATGTTAAGACCTTTTCCATAGCATAAGTTTATTAACTTTTTTGTTTTTTGATATAAGGTTTCACTACACAGCTCAGATTTGTAGTGATCCTCCTGTCTCAGCCTCCCCAGTGATCAGATTATAGGTGTGCACCACCATGCTTGGTTCCAGGGCCAGCACAAGATATACTACTGGGGATCGAACTTGGGACCTTGAGCTTGCCATACAGGCCCTTATGCCACCAAGCTTATCTCCCCAGCCCAACTTTGTCTTTATCCTTATTCTTTGTCTTTGTCCTATATTTCACTTCTGCTCAAGGTAAAGGCCCTATAATACATTTGTGTATAAAAATTCTTATATTAAACTATGAGAAGCATGAAAGATAGCCCTTTACACATATATTTATTGTTTCTCATGCTATTTATTCTTTTCTTTAAGTGTTCTTTTGTTACCATTTCCTGTCATCATAAAAATGTCTTTTATTCATATTTCTTTTTTTTTTGGCCGAACCTGGGATTGAACTCAGGCCCTTGTGCTTGCCAGGGAAGCGCTTATTCCACCGATCCATCTCACCAGCCCCATATTCATATTTCTTACAATGTACAATTAATTCTCCTGGCCTTTGTTTATCTAAAGTTCTTTTTGTGTTAGTGTTTTGAAAACATTTTTATTGCACTTGGAATTTTGACTTGATCGCCTCTTATAGCACTTGAATGACATAATCCTACTTCTTCTCTTCCCCAGTGTTTATAATGAGAAGTTAGCTGTCCTTCATAGCATTCTTTTTTCTGTGTAAATGACTTTGTTTTTACTTTTACTCCTTTTTGCTTTCAACCCTTAAAGTGTGGTACAGAGAGTATGTTTGTTTGTTTGTGTTTTGTATTTGTTCCACTTGGAGGTTTGTGCATCATTGATGTTAGGCTGTTTCCTTTCTTTCTTTTTTTTACCAAATTAGAGGAATTTTCAGCTATATTTCTTCAAATACTTTCTCTTATTTTTCTTCTTGAGATTTCAATTATCTATTTTTTTTTCATTATATATTTGGTACAGGGTATCAGTAAGCAGCTCAGATTCATAGTGATTTTCCTGCTTTCAGCCTCCTCAGTACTAGGATTACAGGAATGGACCACCATGCCCAGACTCCTCCAGCTCTGCATGCTGTAGGGGCAGGAGCAGCAGAGCATGTGGGACTGGGGCTCAAACCCTGGTCCCTACTCTTATCAAAGCAGGTGCTTCGTCCACTGAGCTATCTTACCAGCCCTCCATTATATATTTATATATCAACTGTTTAGTATTGTTTCAGAGATTACTGAAGCTTTGTTAATGTTTTTAAAATCTTTTTCTGTTTTATTCAAGTTAGATATTTAGTTATTTGCTTCTTATTTCTAACACATCTATTTGGTTTATTTGTAGGTGCTCTGCAGATATTTGATATATTCATTTTTCCATCTGCATCCATAAATATATTTATAATAAGTACTTTAAGGCTTTATCTAGTAATTCCAACATCCGAGTCACCTTGCATTCATCTTCTTTTGACTTTCTCTTCTTGATTATGGGATAGCTTTTCTTGCTTTTTCACACGTCCAACATTTAAAAAATTATCAAATATTTTTATAAAGGAGTTATACACACTAGAGTATCTTATCTTCTTTTAAAGGATGCTGAGGTTATTTAAGTCTATTCTATTATTGGAAAGTCCTCTTATTCCCGCTGGGCTTCCTTCTGCCAGTTTTGTTGCGTTCACAACCCTGAGACATGGCTCTCTTTCTGGAGCACAGTCCTTAGCCCCTAAGGTAGTGGTAGCAAACCTATGGCAGAGGTGGTGTTTCTTTTTTAAGACAAAAGATATTAATGTCTGAGCCATTTCTTCTAAACTACAACCTCAGTATTCGGGTTTAATGTGGTGTTGTTACTTTGTGATAAATAAGGGTTTGTAGTCAAGTTTGGGTCCTCATCTCTAAAAGGTTCCCCATCACTGCCCCAAGGTGTAGCCTCTTTAGAGTTTGTCTGAGTCACTTTCCCATCCCTGAGATGAATACCCAATACCTGCAGAAATTTCTTGGTTCTGTTTTTCAGTGGTTCCACCCCATGGTGGCTCCAAAACAGGAAGGGTGTGGTGGGAGGACTTGGGTATGGGGTGGGGGCTATTCATGTCATGGTGGCCCCAAAACAGAAACAAAAGGGAGGAGCCAGGAAGGGAGATGTGACTTTCTAGGTCATTCCCCAGCGACCTGCCTCTTTTGGCCAAGCCCTACCTCCCAGTAACGTTATGTAAGGTTACATATACCCACATACAATGCTCAGCCACTGGACTCAATAGTGGACGAGTCCACTGATGAGTAGTGACCCCATGACCCAACTGTCTGCAAAAAGCACACCTCTGAGCACATGGGACTTTGGAGGGCATTCTAGATGCAAGTCACAGCACAGCTGGATGTGTGAGGTGCCTAGACAGGGCTCTGCACTTCAGTGAGGTCAATGCCCTGGCCTTCTTAGCAGTGCACGACCTTTGATGCCTTGAGCCAGCCTTTTCGCTCAGTCCTGCTCTCCGCTGGGCCTCACAAGGTGTCTCACCTTGCACATAGGCTACAAGGGAACTTTGGTGAGGTTCCATGGTGCCCCTCCCCCAAAGGCTCCTCCTCCCTGGAGCTTGGCTGCAAACATTCCAGAGATGTTGGTCACTCTCCCCCTTCCTCTGGGTCTCTGTGGATCTACAAGACTTCCACATCTCCTCAGACTCCATTGCTCTTTGATCTAGGTAGATCCACAGGCATAAAGCTGAAGAGGACATGGAGGGCGGTTTGCACTTCATTTCTCTGAAGGAGCATAGTCCTTCAGTCCTTATCAAATGCCTGAAATCAGCTACTTCATTTCTAGCTCTTTTCCAGATGACATGCAGGCACCAGTCTGTATGGCAAGAAGTAAAGAACTTCTTACTTATGTCTGGGCATAGTACATGTACTTAATAAAGTGTTAAAATACAAAGACACTTTCTTTTTTTTTTTGCGGAACCGCGGATTAAACTCAGGCCCTTGCGCTTGCCAGAGAAGCACTTATTCTACTGAGCCATCTCCCCAGCCCCACAAAGACTCTGTTTTTCTTTCCTTCCTTCTTTTTTTGTACCGGGGATACAAGGCCTCACATGTGCTAAACATAGACTCTACCACAGAGCCATGCCCCTAAGCTAAAAAATCTGTCACTCTATCTGGGCCATTGTTGTTAATGATTATATTTTTAATCTAACTTTAATAATTATTAGTTATTGAAGTTTACTTAATTACTACAGTTAACAGTCATAGATTATGATTAATAATTAATACAAATATACCCCCTTAGGATTCATTACAGAGTTTGTCAAGCAATAAAAGATATTTGTCAAGAGTTTAATTTAAATGTACAGAGGACAAGGTATATTTTGACATGTTTCTTTCTTTTTAAACATAATATTATAGATTCTCTATACAAATCTTGTTTACTGGTACAAAATTTAAGTTGTCATTCTCTCAGAAATAGAAATAATTTGTTCACTCTTGATAATATAACTGACACATCAATTGAAAATGCTAAAAAAAAGAAAAAGAAAAAGGAAAATGCTAGTAACAAACTGCATTTCTTTTTTTTCCTTTGGCAGAGCTGGGAATTGAACTCAGGCCCTTGCACTTGGCAGGGAAGTGCTTATTCTACTGAGCCATCTCCCCAGCCTGAATAAACTGTATTTCTAAGACAGCAGATATCAATCACTGACTGAACCATAACTAGTATGTTTTGTTGTTTAACAAAGCATATCAAGGCAGTATTGATAATGCTGTTTATGTGAATTCATCATGATAAGGCTGGTTGAGTCAGTAGTTTATTGAAAGTAGAAGCCTGCTCTAGGAAGTCAACTTCTGAAGATCCCAGTGATGTGGCATAAACAGCCGTGCAAATGTTCAACTTCCGATTCCAGCTCTTTGTCTGCAACATAAAGGCTTGATATCAAGTTCTGTAGCTCCTCTTCTGGCCAACTCAACCTGAGTTCTTATTTTCACTTTCTGGCTCATCTTAAAATTTTGTATTTTTGTCTTTATCACAAAAGTTTTTCCACACATTTCTTTTCACCTCAAAGAAATAACTACATTTCTAGGTGATTATAACAATCCTCAGATAAGCATAAAGGGTAACAAAAACAACCACCAAAAGAAAAATAGTAATTAAAAGAAAACAACCACCAACACACATGTGGCTAAGTGCTGGGTAATTTTAAACTTTAACAAATACAGCAATTCTGTAAGTGTAATACATTGAGCTTCTAATTGCTATCACAAAAATGGACCTAACCAGAGAGAAAAAGCTGTGCTTTTTGCAGGAACATAGATGCTGGAAGGGTATCACTGCCTGCTATCAGTCATCTCGAACCGAGTCCAAGTTTTTAAAGTCATTTCCTCACTAATGTTAACAAGCCCAGGTGTTTCCTGCTTTCAGTTGCTTGGACCCTTGAAAAATGAGGCAGGGAAATATGTAGAATTCCTTTGTGGGCTTCCTCTCTGCCTCAAGCCCAGCTTTCATGTGAGAACTCCATGAGGGCTTTTCTTTCTACCCCTGTCCTGCTGGTGTGCTTCTTCGTTTCTTTTTGTTATACTCACCAGAGCTTTTTCTGTTGTGTTACTCAAGTTAGTTTTTGAGTATTTTTTTCCTCCAGATTTCAACTTTTTTTTTTTAGGGAAGGTCTACAGTGTGTTCAGGATCTCAGTACTAGATTGGATTCAGTGATCTGCCTATTTACAGCCTCCCAAGAGCTGGGATTACAGGGGCACACCACCATAACCCAGTCTCTAAGGTTGGGGTTTTTGTTTTTGGCTTTTTTTTTTTTTCCTTTCAGTCCCAGAGGCCGAACCTAGTGCCACTGAGCTATCTCCATGGCCCTCATATTTCAACATTTGATGCACTTATTTGTAGTAGGAGAAGGTGTCAGCAATCCTTCCTCCAGCTTGAAGGTCTCTGCTGTGGTGGGCAGAGCTCTGCCCTGGCTCTGGGGCTATCCTAGGTCTCTAGGACCTATTCCTAGGTCCAGAGGGGTCTCGGAGCATAGGGGTTGGTGAGTGGGGGAGCAGCAGACCAGAAGGTTTTCATAAAGCTATTGGGTTCTGCAGTATGCTGTAAGGCCAGCTTCTCATGTGACTATGTGCAATTTCAGCATCACCCCTCAAAGATCACCCTGCAGTGTGGGAGACTGCAAGCTTGAGTCTTCAAATGCTGCTCAAAAGAACCACCTCAGCTTGTTAAGCACTGTCAAAAATATCCATTCCTGGGCCATCTAACTCTTCATGCTAAGGATGGGGTCAGAGGTCTGAATTGTCGCGCTGTCACTTACTGGCTTCTAGAGCCACTGTGAAATGACTCTGGCTGCATAGTAGGATTGAATTAAATTAGTGTTGAAAATAAGCAGAACCCTGATTTACCTACTTAATTATTCTAGTATCTTCAATAAACATTTGCTAACTTTCCATGTTCAAAACAAATGCTTTGCTTCAGAGTTCTAAAAGGGGTGAGGGAAGCTAGGGGGATTTGAATGTGTATCTTGGCCAGTTCTGCAGAAAATTAAAAATTTTCTTTTCATGAAAAATATAATTGGAGTTGATGTGAAAATGGCTCAGTGGAATAAGTGCTTCCCTGGCAAGTGCAAGGGCCTCAGTTCAATCCCCGGTTCTGAAAAAAAAAAAAAAATTATACTTTGCCAGGATTTCTTTGATAAAACATCTTCTTCATGTCTTCTATTATATGGTCTTGGGAATAGAGGCCTTTTCAGTTTCAAAAGAGCAAAGTATTCAATTTTCACCAAAAAACATGACAAGCAATGATTAAAACTTAAAAGAATGAAAGTCAACTTTATTATATGATGTGAAGTTTTAAAATTTTTAATAGATGTGAAGTTTTAAAATTTTTAATATATGCTCAAAACCTTGATTATATTGCTAACACTTTCAGTGTGTAAAAATTACAAAATATAAGTGAAAAGAAGAAAAAGCCTCCAGGATAGAAGATAGGACCATGTACCAAGCACTACGCCAAGTGCCTTTTTTAATATTAAGAATAGGGTCGCGCCGGGCATGGTGGCACATGCCTGTAATCCCAGCACTAGGGAGGCTGAGGCAGGAGGATTGTTGTGAGTTCGAGACCAGCCTGAGCTACAAAGTGAGCTTAAGGCCAGCCTGAACTGCACAGTGAGACCCTGTCTCAAAAAAGACAAAAAAAAAAAAAAAAAAAAGAATAGGGTCTACAGGGTCTCACTAGACAGATCGGACTTGTAGTGATTCTCATGTTTTCAGCCTCCCAAAAGCTGAGATTACACGCGCCACCATGCCCAATCTCCATCACCATCTCAGTGTGCCGCAGGGTTGGGACTGGCATGACGTGCCAGGTATTGAACCCCTGACTCCTGCATCTGCCTAAAGCATCTGCAGATGCTTTAATCTGCTGAGGCATCTGGCCAGCTCCCAAGTGCCTTATGAGTAGAATAACTTCTGCAGCAGATGGGATTCCTGAGACACAGTTTGGTAGATCCTAAATTCAGATGGGGAGGGTAGGTGTAGGACTTGAGAGCAGGCAGCCCTGTTCCCGGTTTTCAGTACCAGGTAGTCCCTACACTGCAGTCTATGGCCTGTAACAACGACTCTAACATTTTGGGATACACCATTCCAAGGTACATCCACACACAACAGGCACAGTTGAACAGAATCCTGCAGTAGTTTGATAGCCTGCTTTTCTCACTAACAAGAGGTCCTGAGAATGGCTACTGCAGTCAGTAAGTAGTTCTCACTGCAACCTGGTAGGAGATCCACCCGAAAGTGAAGTTCCCTCCATCCCCACAGCTCTGAGACAGGACAGCCAAGAAGCCTCAAGTGACAATTTAAATGGATGGAAACCATTTCCTGCAGTACATTGTATCACTCAAAACCGTTCAATAGAAAGCCTGAAGGAGAGTGTGGAGATTCTTACAGGTGGCCTAAAGGCTATTATAGGAAACCTTGAAACGTCAAGTATGATACTTGATGACACTGCATGGTCACCAAGTGAACCAAAAAATGTCATCACAAGATGTGGAGAAAAACCAGCAAAGGGTGAAGAAAAAGATGTCGTTAGAACAAATCGTCATTTTCTCTTCACAGGTTTCTGTGGCACAGCCACACATCTAATGATGTGGCTGCTACCAGTGGTTTATGACCACTTGGCTCTTGATGGACCCAAAGCAAATGGGAAATGCTAACAGGACAACCTGACCATTGGCTGCCTTAGTAACAGCTGCAGAGACAATGACTATTTTAACCATATTCACTTGCTTCTTTCACGAAAACTCTTTAAAATGAGGAGTTATGGGGACAACCCGATTGGGCTCTGCTTCTGTCCCTCTCTTGGACAGAAGCTTTCTTTCCCCCAATAAATATATTCTGCTCATTAAAAATTTTTTTAGAAATAAATGCAAATGAAATGAGGATTTATAGTAAGTTCTTCATTGGGAATTCAAGAAACTAAACTGAGGCCTGGGGAGAGAGCTTAGTAGCCTAAGCGTTTGCCTGGCAAACACAGGTCCTGAGTTCAATCCCCAGGATAAAAAAAAAAAAAGAAAGAAAGCAAGAAAAAGAAAAAAAACCAAACTAGTGTGATTAGATGGTACACTTTATTATTATTATTAATTTTCATTTTATCTATTTGGTACAGGGTCTCACTACGCAGCCCAGACTCCTAGTGATCCTCCTGTTTTCAGCCTCCCCAGCGCTGGGATTGCAGGCACATGCTCTGGGGGCAGGGTGGGAGCGGGACCGGGAATCAAACCCTGGGCCCTTCGATTGCCAAAGCAAGTGTGTAGATGTCACACTCTAACTTCATGTTATTATAGAAATGGATACAAAAAATGTTTGGGGGTGACAAAATGCAATTAGTTTTGGCTCCTCTAGACTACTCACCCTTTTATTTTTATTGTGCATGAAGTTTTTTTTTTTTTTTTTTTTTTTTTTTTTTTTTTTTTTTTTTTTTTTTTTTTTTCTGGTATCAGGGATGTTCATGAATTCAGAATGTTCAGCTTGCTATGCAGGCACTTATATGGCTGAAACTATCTCTCCGGCCCCCAGGGAAGAGCTTATTTCACTGAGCCATCTCCCTGGCCCCCCTCTTAAGTGTTTTTCAATTGACAAACTTATAATCAGACTTTCATGAACCCATTTCTTAAAAGCGTGGCTGCATTTCCAGGCAAATACATGAGCAGTAGAAAGGCATTTAGGTAATGTAAAGAATTTCAAATAAAAATATTCCAGTATCAGTATGTTCAGCTGGGTGAGTTATGTCAGAAAGTAAACTCATCATGGGAGCGATCCGTATTTGTCCTCCTTAGGCACATAAAGTGCTTACCCTCACCTGATTTTCCTGTTGAAAGCGGTGGCAGAAATGTTTTATGGCGGCCTTGCTCTTTGCCCTTGCTCATCCCGCTGCGCCCTGGTGGTTCAGTGTGAAGCGCAGCCGTCCCGACTACGCCTTCCGGCGTGCCTCTTTTGCACGTGCTCTCTGTTCTCTCTCAGCCCCTAGACTCTGTCTCACTCAAGTGGGTTTTTGAGGCAAATAGTAATTTCAGGCGGTGGCTCTGGGGGAGCTAGCTGGAGGGCGGGAAGCGCCTGTCGCTGGGCTCTGCCTGCCCTCCTGCCCTCTCCCCCTCCAGACTTCCGTCCTCCGCTTCCTCTCTCAGGATGTGCTGTTCAGCCACTCACACACGATCCGCCTGCTGTGCCAGGAAGGAAGTCCCCACCACTCTCATCACAGCCCCCACCCTGACCCCTCTGCCTTTCGGTCAGGGAAGCACTGCCGTCTATCCACTTGGATGCTCAGAACCTTTCTGGGGGCTTTTTACTAATTCTTTCTAGTACAATGTGTCCATTTCTTTTCTTTTCTTTCTTTCTTTTTTTTTTTTTTTTGTATTTTAGGGAAGGACCTACAGGGTGTTCAGGGTCTTACTACTAGATCAGACTTGTAGTGATCTGCCTGTTTACAGCCTCCCATGAGCTGGGATCACAGGTGCGCACCACCATGCCCAGTCTCAATCCCTGTCTCAGCGTGCCCTGGGCACAGTGCCGGCATGGCAGACCCGGGGATTGAACCCCTGGCCCTTGGAGGGCCTTGCCCTTTTCTTTAGGAGACTTTCTATATGTGTCTTCCTTCCCTCTGTGAAGTGTTCCTGTGTCTGCGATGTATGTAACACTTGCTGTTCTTTCTGGAACACTCCTAAGTGAGGTACTGGGGCCCCTCTTCTCGAGCCAACCTTCCTATATTTAGAAGGGGATATGGAATGCACTGCCCACCCCTGCCTTGCCTAACACTCCTGCCTGCTCAGACGCTCCATCTTCTTCCACCTCTTCTCAGGACAAGCAGTGGTTTTCAATCTTACTAGGGCTGAGACATGCATTTTTTTTTTTTTTAATGAAACAAAACTCAGCCTAACTATGTATTAACTATGCCATCCAACTGGCAAGAACTTTCTGAACTTTGGTTCCCATATGTGTGGGGGAGAGATACTCTTGTGGTTGTCAGGAGGATCAATGAACGCGGATGCTGAATGTTTTACATTAGTTGGTTTATCTTCAGAGCCCCTTAAGTACATTTATGATTTGGTTGTAAGTTCAGCACTCCAAGAACTATTTCCACATACCTGTGTCACATTCTAAGCTTTATTTTTTGGTATACATATTTTATGTATTTCATAACATATTTATATTTCTCACTCTCATTTTTAAGTGTTATTTACTATTTTTGGCTATTATGCATCATTTTGATAACATGATTTCCCATTGTCATTTTGTGTACTATGTACACATTCCACTACTGCTAGACTTCTTCAGGAACAAAAACTCATTTCTTTTTTTTTTCAGAAACTCATTTCTTACTTTGAACTTTTTGCTGTTTTCCATCAAATTAGTCTCCAAAGGCTGCCACATCTCATAATAAAATGGAATCATTTTTGACCCAGCTGTTATGCTATTTTAAAATGGAATGGGAGTTGTGTGAAATGTTCCTCAAGAAATCAGAAAAATGGCAGTGATCCAAACAGACCATCCATCAGTCATTCAAAAAAAAAAAAAAGCAGCAGCTGGATCACATCTCAGGAATTGCAGGCAATTATGAGGCATCCAAGTTACAGTGGGACTAAGGTGAGAAATGGTAGTGGGGATAGGACATACAAGGACTCTAAGATCTGTAATACTGGTTTTAAAGATCAGTACTGCAGTAGCTGCTTTACTGCATCGCGAAGCCACCAGGGCCAGGTGTGACATGGAGGGATGGGGGCTCCTTGCTCCCGTCTTCCTCCAGCCTCAGGCCAGCTGCTCAGAAGGAAAAAGTGAATGCAGTGAGAAACAAAACCAAAGCCAGAAAAGTAATAGAAAGGAGAGGAGATTTTTCAGACCTTGAGAAAGTAACTCGATCAATACCACGGGTGGCCTGTATTTTGCCTGTGATTTTTTGGGAGTTCAAGTATCTCATCCTCAACATGTGACTTCAGTCAGGCAGTTTTGGACAGCAGACTGAGAGCCACAAATATAGATGTTTAGTTTTTCCCTTGGAGCCAGGGTCTGGCTATGCTGCCCACACGTAAGTGTGGCTCAAGTGAACCTCCTGCCTCAGCCTCTGTCCTGAGCAGGTGCAACTATAGGCATGTGTCACTGCTCTGATCTAGAAGTTTCTTTGTAAACCTTAAGCCCCACCCTCTACCTGAACCCTGCTTCCCCTTCTACATTCTCAGAATCACCATTCTAAAAAAACGCCCCTGCAAGTGTCTGCTATCCTCCCTCTGCCTTCTCATCCCAGCTGAACTTCTCCACCCTCTCTCTACTTCCTTTTTACCTTGACTTACTCCAAAGGGTCTTCCACACCCATCTCTTATTGGAAGAGCTTCAAGATTACCAAGGAGCCTTCTAGTTTTAGCTCCACTGGTTACTCTTTCTCCTTGCTTAGCCTCCTGGCCTCACTCTATTTAGCTGAACAATCCTCCCATTTTGAACACTTCTACTTGGCCTTCTACCATGCTGGAATATTACCTTCTCCTGGTCGTCCTGCTACCTTCCTGGTGGGTATCATTTCTCCACTCCTAACCTGCTATCAATGCTGCAGTCTGGGACGGCTCCATCCTGGCTCCCTCTTCTTTCACATTACTTTCTTCATACTGGTTCCCAAATAGAATCTCATCCACCCTGTAGCTTCATTGCTGTCTCCAGACCCCAGTTCTTAGCTTGATGCCTTCAGCTCAGAGGGCTCCTCTGAGGGCCACAACACTTAGGCAATTGCCAGGCTCAGATTTCTACTTACATGTGTCAAAGATTCATCAGACCTGACAAGTTTCTGATTGAACTCTTCAACTCCTCCCTCAAATCTTTTCCTCAGGGCTTCTTAACTCTTTACCGGCTCCCAGAGCATACTGTTGTTTGTGCCACATTCTGCACTTTCTCTTCTTCATTGCATTTAACCTAGCCCAAGACCTGCCAATTCCACCTCTTAAGCACTTCTCTGATTCACATACCTTCATTTCTATCGCCATCACCCCTGTCCCAGGCACTATTTTTTCTTTTGTCTTTATATTTTTAAAAACTAAAACCTCTTCGATTCATATACATAGGCAGTACACAATGATTACATTCACTGTGGGGAGCTGGGCCTGTACACAACACCTCTCAATTCTCCTCCCCACCCACCTCTTGTCCCCTTCCCATTTGGCAACATCCTCCACACCCAGGTTCGTCCTTATTAATCCATTCTCTGCACAGCTCCTAGGGTTTTTAAAAACACAAATCTTATCCTGTCCTAACCTCCTGGGGCTCTGAGCTGCCCACATTTGAAGACTTTTTTCAAAAGCTCCCAGAGTGTCAGTGCAGCCACCTTCTCAGCTGATTTCATATACTTGTCCCTCCCATCTCCAGTGTCCAATCTCCCTTTTGGGCACTGCTGTTTACTTCTTCAGGGGACCCTGTCCTGACACTCCCCCCATCCAGTGATATTGTCCCATGGCACCCTGGAGTTCTTCATGCCACCCACATGTGTCATCTATTTGTTGTTCCTCTTCCCTGTGGGGCTGTTGATCTCAGTAGGGCAGGCTGCTCTGGCACTACAGCCAACCCTGACCTGAGAGACTTGGGCTGGCAAGAGTAAAGATGGAATGCTAGGTGTCCCCATTTCTCAACCCTCAACAAGTAGCTACATAGCTGCTTGTCATTTGGGCAGTTTCCTTCCAAGGTCGGTTTTCATGGCTTTTTTTTTTTTTTTTTTAATTTTTATTAAATGTATTTAGGACAGGGTCTACAAGGTCTCACTATGGAGGTTGGACTTGTAGTGATTCTGTTTTGCCTTGCAAGCGCTGGGATTATAGGTATGCAATACCACACCCAGTCTCTATTGCCACCTCAGTTTTTTGCAGTGGGGGTGGGGCCTTCATGGTACCGTGGGGATTGAACCTGGAGCGCTGTACTCGGCCTAAGTAGGCCGTTTAGTCCGCTGAGCTATCTGGCTGGCCCTCAGTGACTCTTAAAACTAGAATCTAGTTTTGGTAGAGGGTCTGAGGTGACCTGAATGGTGGATCTGCTCTCTCATCCTGAAGCAGCTGGACCAGCCAGGAGCCCCCCAGAAGTTCAGAAGCACACCTTACACACTCCAAGAAAAGCTGAAGGCCTCTGGGGTGAGATTCAGTAGCCTGCCCCAGCAGGACCCTGAGAGGGTTAGAAAGACAACCTGGTATCCACAGGGAATGTCATTAAGTGCCTTAATTGGCTGTGGCTGGCCCTCAGGGAGCAAGCTCTGTACTCCTCAAGTAGACCAAAAGGTCCAGCAGGGGACAACGCTGCGGGAGCCTTGCGTGGGAAGCTCAGACGGCTGCCCCCTCTGAAGACAGCCCCGAGAGTCCCCACGGGCAGTTTCTGTGGCGGTCCAGCCTGTGTTTGGGTATCTTCTGTCCTTGCTTCGCAGGCCTGCGGTGGGTCTGGCACCACCCCGCGGAGGCAGGATTTAACCACACGTCTCCCGAAGAACCGACCATTCCTGCTCTTTGTGCAACCAGACACACCTCTCCAAGGAAGGAGGTCAGGATTTCCACCTTATTAAAACAAAAAACAACAAAAAGCTTGTCTAATTATCCTAGGCTCAAGAGGCGCACAAACAGGACGGGCCCAGCTGAACCATCCCTGCAAAGACGAGGAAAAGGCCCGCCCCGCCCCTCCCTGTGCCCGCCCGCCGCCGGGCCTCCCGGGACGCCGGGGCAGGCAGCCCGGCCGCCGCGGGAAGGTCTCGCCGCCCTCGCCCCAGGCCGCCTCCCTGCCCGCCGCAGGGGCTCGCCCGCTCCGGGCCGCGCCCCTCCCAGTTCGGCTGCCCTTAGCCCGCACCTCCCGCCAAGCGGGCGCCCCGAGTGCTGGGCTGAGCCGGCGCCCTGGGTCCCGCCCACCCCGGCCTCGGGCGGCGGCTTCGAACTCGGAGCGCGCGGGCGGCGCGAGGCCCCGGCCCGGCGACGGCGGCCGCTTCCTGGTTCGGGCTCGCCGCGTGGGGGGCGGGGCAGCGCGCGGGGGCGGGGGCGGGGGCGGGGGCGGGGCGGGGCGGGGCGGGGCGGGGCGGGGCGGGAGGCGGGCGCAGAGGCGCGGCGGGAGCTGGCCGGACGGGTAGCTCCTGCTCTCCTCCGCGGAGAGGCGCTTCCCGGCTGGGGAAGGAAGGGGCGCGCCCCGGAGCGCGGCGGGCTCGGCGCGGGGCTCTTCTTTCCACCTCGGGGTGAGGAAGACGAGGAGGCGGGAGGGACGGTCGCACGGCGGGGCGGGATGGGCGCTCGCGGGGCGCTCGGCCGCCGCTTTCCCCCGGAGCCGCCGCGAGGGCCGGCCTGAGCCTGCTCCCCGTCTCCGCGCGCGGCCGGCGGCGCCGCCGGAATGTCGTCCGGCACTATGAAGTTCAGCGGCTACCTGCGGGTGCGCATCGGGGAGGCCGTGGGGCTGCAGCCCACCCGCTGGTCGCTGCGCCACTCGCTCTTCAAGAAGGGCCACCAGCTGCTGGACCCCTACCTGACGGTGAGCGTGGACCAGGTGCGCGTGGGCCAGACGAGCACCAAGCAGAAGACCAACAAGCCCACGTACAACGAGGAGTTCTGCGCCAACGTCTCCGACGGCGGCCACCTGGAGCTGGCCGTGTTTCACGAGACGCCCCTGGGCTACGACCACTTCGTGGCCAACTGCACCCTGCAGTTCCAGGAGCTGTTGCGCACGACGGGCACCTCTGACACCTTCGAGGGCTGGGTGAGTCGTGTCCCCGCTCCCGGGGGTCCCGCGGCCTCTTCTCCCCTGCCTTTACTCGGAACGCCGCCGGGTCCTCGTTCCGGTCCCGGTGCGCCGCAGCGCAGGGAATATTCCCTCCAGACTTTGGCCCTCTCCCGGGTGGCCGCTGCCTGGTGACGCGACAGCAGAGGGTGTGTGCGGGCGCAGGTGTCTCAAGGACTCCGGCCTGGACAGGGGACTCTACAGGACTGCGGCTCGGGAAGGGGACAGGGGTCACCTCTCCCCGCCCAGACTTGGGGTTAGATTTTCCCCGGGTACACGGATAGGCAAAAAAGGCGAGAAAGGGGTGGTGTGAAAGTGACACGATTTGAGCAAAGTGCTCTGAGCACTTCTTAGGAGAAAGCCACACATTCTCATGAGTATTATTCATAGTGTTTATGGATACATGTTGGTTCAGCCGCGCGGACCGCGCACGTGTTTCGGCATGCACATCCATTACCTCCCAGAGGGGCAGAAGCTACATTGGCAGGGATCAGAGTGCCTGTGTTCGCAAGCTAGCATAGTTTGATTGTTTAGCAGCTTTCCCAGGAGATGAGGTACATCAGTGTTTTCGACTTACTCCATGCAGGAAGTCTGGAGTATGTGAGTTGTGCTGTGAGTGAGCGGAGAGCAGCCCGGAGCTCCTTGGTCGGTTTCGGTTGGAGCTGTCTCCCCTTGCTATCAGCTACCGGTCTTGCTGTGTGCTGCTGCGAGCAACTTCTCACTTGTCCCTATTTTTCCCATAGTTCCCAGGAGGCAGACTTTCTGCTGTAAATACATTAGGATTTCTAGAGCACTCTGAACCGTGCCAAAATGCGTTTACCCCTCAAGCCTCACACTGACGCAGGTGTTATGCTCACTTTGAGATGATGAAATGGCAGTTATAATGAAATGGTCTTGTGGCAAATGGGGCTCAGGGTTTGGAAACGGAGGGGTTTAAATGATTTAGGGTCTGCAGAGTTTTGAACCCAGAGTGCAGATGGGTATTGGAAATAAATCTAAGGAACTTAGAATTAAGATGTACGAAAACCAGTTCCCCAGGGTGAATGTTCTGCAAACATGCACTAAGAAAAATAAAAACAAAAAAATTAAAAACCTGTCGGAAATCCTGTGAAATTAACAAGTGGTGGAATCAGTGGATAATGATGATTTTATTTATTTATTTATTTATTTATTTATTTTGCGGAACCGGGGGTTGAACTCAGGCCCTTGCACTTGCCAGGCAAGTGATTATTCTACTGTGAAGATTTATTGTAGGTGTTCATTTTGTACACCGGGGACTGATAATTTTACCATACATATTCTAGAGTTACAAATAGCAACTGCTCATGACTGTTGGAATTTGACTCATCAAATTATGTTGATCGATTTCCCTTTGACATATTTTGGGTGGAATTTAGAAGCGGACAAGAGGGAAATGACTACAACACAGTAAGAGATTTACATTTATCTTGTGACTTTCTGACTATGAAATAGAAGTAAGCAGAGGACTCCAAAGGGACTGAGTGAATTAGTGTCTGGATTAGGAGTGGGCTCTGAAATGTGGCGGTCCAGACTGGCAAGGACCAGGAGGAGCAGAGAAGCACTCGGAGAGAGAGTCTCCTCCTGTCCTTTTCACCAGTTTGAGCATTTCAGTCACCCAAGGCAGTGAAGGAGAAGCTTTTGCTTTAAGCGATAACAAACAGTCCCAGCCCGCTGCAGCATGCATGCCATTCGTTCCCCACCACTGACCTGTGGGCTTTCAGAAATCCTCACTTATAAAGACTCTTCCTGGCCTCTCCTGCAGCCGCACGTCTGTATTCCCCGTGATCTCAGGGTGCAGTGTTGGGAACTTGTGCCCTAAAGGAACAGCCAGAGATGGGAACAGCCAGAGAGGAGATCACGAAGAACCCCAAGTTCAGGAAACGTGGGTGACTTGACTAGAAGGGTACACAGCTGCTTTTTGTTCCCCGGGATGGATAAAGAATAAAATATAAAATAAATTTTTATATCGATAAATGTCTAAAATAGTTTTACTTAGATTTACCATATAACCCACCAGTGGTATTTTGAAAGAGTATTTGGTAGGATTAGGTAAGCATTTAATTGATTCTGAAACCACTGCTTTGTCATGTGTTTATATTCAATTATAGGGCAGATTTGTTTTTAAGGTTCTGGTTATTTTGAAACTGAGTATTAGCTGGATAGAATGAGCCCAGTGTAGTTTTTTCTTTCTTTTTGTTAAAATAGTTAGAAATATATGGATGTTTAGGTTATCATTTATACATCAGAAGTTGTCTTGGAAGCTCAGGTTGTAGGAATACTTATGTTTTCTATATTAAGTTGAAATGTATAGTTTAACCAGACAGTTGCAAGTAACTGAACTGCCTCTACAGTATATTCATTGTACAAGTGGAACTACAAATTGCAGACTTTCCCGAAATCAAGAACTTAGCCAGATCATGAGGTGAGACTGTACTGTAGGTTTATAGGAAAGCAGAATGTACTTTTATTATTAGAATTTAAAAAAACTTTTTAATCCTTTCTTGCTTCAGTTGTTTTGTAAGTATTACAAAGATCACCATTAGCGTTGGTTTAGTACAAGTATTTTCTGCTAAGCTTGATGAGAGGAAGAGTGGGATCATTTCATGCAGGGTTGGGTTGTTCTATGCAGTATGTATCAAGTATCAAGCACAGTGCCTGATGGGGAATGAGCATTCAAATTTCTGTTTGCTACATGTATATTTTTTTAAAATTCAGTCTGCATAAAACCCAAGGAAGTGGTGGGATACAGCTAATGGAGTTCTTCAAATGGAAATTCATAGCATTACCCGTTAAATTTGAAAAAGACCTCAAATCAAAGCTCTAACTATCCACCTTAAACTGGAAGAGTAAGTTGACTCAAAGTAAGAGAATTAAGGAAACTATAAAGATAGCAGAAATCAGTGAAGTAGAAAACAAAAACAATACAGAAAAATCAATGAAACAAAAGGCTAAGTTTTGGGGAAAAAATGAGATTGATAAACCTCAGGCCAGAATGATCAAAGAAAAAATATAAAAACAGGAACAATAAAGAGGGGCAAATTACCAATGTTAGTAAAGGTACAATATCACTTAATGATCCCCTTGGTAATTGTATACTTTAACGTTTGAATGCCCTTAAATTACACAATTTGAAATGAACAAATTACTTGAAAGACGCAACGTAGCTAAATTTCTTCAACTAGCTGAAAGAGCATTGTATCTATTAAAGTAACTGAATCTATAGTTAAAAACCTTCTACAGTTCATACTCAGGATCCTAGATGGGTTTGTCAGCGACTTCTATGACACATCTAAGAGGCAGTTATTACAAAGGGTATACAAGCTTTTTCAGAAAAATAGAATGAAATACCATATTTTAAATTATCATTTATGAATCAAAAGTTGTCTTGGAAGGTCAGGGTTGTAGGAATACTTATCTTTTCTATATTCAGTTGAAATGTATAGTTTATTCAGACAGTTGTAAGTGACCTGATGCCAAAACTGATGAGAATGTTGCAAAAAAGAAAGTTACAGACCATTGCCCTTCATGAACACAGACACAGAAATTCTTAAATTTTAGGAAATACAACAATACAGCAGATAGTGCATTGTTATCAAATGGGGTTCATAACTAGGATTGCCAGGTTGATTTTAGCAATTATAAATCAGTTCTTCACATTAACAATAAAAAAGAAGGTCCGTGTGTCATCTCAACAGGAATAGAAATGTAATGTGTACTTATGGTTAAAAGAAGCCTACACAAATTATAGAGGAATATCTTTAATATGATGGGCACTTTCGATAAATTTACACAATAGATATCATTTCTTGATTAAGGAAAAGATTTGTGCTCTTTCCTGTTTTTCCTCCCTAAAATAGTTCTTGGTCAGTACTATGAGGCAACTTCAAGAAAAAATACATACAGACTACAAAAGAAGACATGAAACTATCTTGATTTGCAGACAGATGATTACAGAACATTTTAAGGCATCTATAGGAGGGCTACTAGGACCAACATATGAGTTTAGCTGAGTTGTAAGGTCCAACCTCATATGCAAAAGTCAGTCGTATTTTTATATGCTAGCAGGATACAGTTGAAAACTGGAATAAAAAAGACATTTATAAGAACATTAGAGACACAAAATTGGATAAAGGTGATACAAGATTTGTAAGACTTTATCACTGGAAATGACAAAACGTTGCTGAAATAAATTAAACCTCTGACAGCTCAGTGTTGATCTTTTCACCAAGTGGTGCTTGAGCAACTGGATAACCAGAAATATATGCAGAAATATAAGCTTTGGCTCTTACCACCTACCTGATATAAAAAATAATTCAAAATTGCTCATATATAGAGATGTAAATACTTATAAAATTTTTATATGAAAATCTTGGTGCCCTTGGGTTTTGCAAAAGGAAAAAAAGGGATACAAAAAGCCCAACTGCTAAAAAATTGTAACTATTTCAAAATTAAAAATGATTGCTTTTTAGGGAATGTATAAGAAAATGAAAACACATGCCAGAGAGCCAGAGAAAACACTCTCAACGTGAAAATCAGAAAAGGGACCTGTAATACAAGTATATAAACCAATGCTTAAACCTTAATCATAAAGAGAAAGACAATTTAAAGATGAGCCAAATATTTGGAAGGAAACCTTAAGTAAATATATCCTGAATCATTAGCCATTAAGGGAAAGTAGTTAAAAACCAAAAAGAAATAGGGTATCCCTATATTTCCACTAGAAAAGCTAAAAGGAATAAGATCTGTTGTGTTGGAGAGGCCGTGGAACAGCTAGAACTCTTCCGCACAACCAGTAGGAAGGTCAAATTGTACAGCCAAGTTGCCAGACAGTTTGACAGTTTCTTAAACTGTTAACGTATACTTGTGAGTACCATTTGACTGACTTACTCTTAGGTATTTACCAGTGCAAATGTTCATGCAAAAGCTTGCTCATGAGTGTTCATAACAGCCTTATTTGTGACTAGCCTCAAAACTGGATACTCAAAAGACAACCATCATTTGAATGTTTAAACAAATTGTGGTATATCCATGCCATGCAATACTATTCAGCAATAAAAAGAAATGAATAGTTGACATAAGCAACAACATGGATGAATCTCAAAGTAATTAGGCTGAGTGAAAAAAATCAGACCCCCTCCTCAGAAAATGAGAACATGACTGTGATTCCATTTATGCAAAATTCTGGAAAATGAAACAAACTTATAGTGTCAGAAAGCGTATCAGTGGTTGTCTAGGAATAAGGAGTGGAGGTGAGGGAAGGAGAGAGGGATTACAAAGAAAGCACAAGGATATTTTGGAAGACAAAACTGTGTTTTGATTACATGGTTTCAGATGCATATCTATATATATATCAGAACTTTCAAATAGTTTACTTTAAATGTAGACATTTTGCTTTGTAACAGTTGTATCTCAAGAAAGCTATAGGGGAAAAAAAAATCAAGATTATCATCCTCATTGTACAAAAGATGTTGAGTGAGATGCTGGCAAATAAGCATTAGATTTGTGCCAAGTTTGACTTCTGAAAACCACATTGCCTCTTTAGTGTAGCAAGTATTTATTGGAATAGGAGTGTAAAAAAAATTACAATAAAACATTTATTAAATTAGTTTTAGATTTTTGGATACAACCTCATTTCCTAAATTGCCACTGTCAGGTTTTTTTTTTTCCTACTACTTCTTAGAACTTGTTTATTTTGCGAAATTTTTTGGACTTCTGAAAACTGAACTTTTGCCTAAGTTAGGAATGTTTCCCTCTTTCATGTGCTTGCTTGTGATTAACTGGCTCCCCAAATGGGCTGGCACCTCATGCTCAGTGCTGAGCTGGGGGGACAAGGGGAACAGCAGGAGTTGGTGGAGGCCACGTCATGGAAAGGCCTTGGCACCCCCTCAGGAAGGAAGGACCTGCCTGGCCCATGCCCAGGCCTCTTTCCTGTTCTGGCCTCCTGAAGACATTCTGTTCCTGAGTTTGCAGCAGTGTTCTCTCTACAGCATGCAGGGAGATACCTGTTCTGTAGTCCTATCAGGTGAACAACCAGGTCACCCCCTAGTCAGTCATAATCCCCAGACCCAGGTGCATGAATTTATGATACCAGAATTCTTCTCTGTCTAGGTGTTCTTTCTTTTGAATGCAGCTGTTCACTCTCAACAACTGATTTTTCTTGAAGACTTATCAGTAATGTTTATCTAACACTTCACTGTAGATGATATTCTCAGCAGTGGGGCTGGCTGCTGCTCATACGCACTTTGGGCTTGGGTATTTTCCCCTTCAAGAACATTTTCCAGACCAGGTTATTATCTTGTCACCTTGTTCATGCTTCTCACTCTCTGACATCATTATGGTAATCAATTTGCATATCCTGTCTTCTTCCTTTAGAGCATAAACACTGGCAAAACAGGAACTTGCTTCTGTTCCTCACTGTGCTAATCCCAGCACTATCAACAGTGTCCAGTATCCAGGAGGCTCTAAGTATGTGTCAAAACTGTGACATCTTATGTTATTTGGGGGCAGTTAAGGTGTAGGTACTTTGTTCTTTCTTTAAATATCTTTATAAAAGAAATAAATGAAAGTAATGGGGAATCAACTGTAATTACAGTATTCCTATTTTAGTCACAGACCAATATGTGCATGAAGATTGGGCCAGATTTTTATGCCCCTTCAGTATGGTAATAAACTGAAAACACTGCGGATGGAAAATTACTTGCTTTTTCTTTTCATTTTGAAAGTATGATTTTTAAGCCTGTAGTATATGGTAAATTCTTTCACTTATAATTTTCAAGTCCAGTGTTCAGTTTAGGGCAGGAGCAAGAAGTAAGCATTTAAAAGTTGCAATTCACTCTTGCGAAGCTAGTGAGGTCTGTAGGTGGAGCGTGGAGCATTTTATCTTATGCAACCCTAGGTTTGGGTACCTAGGAAGTGTTCAGAATGGTGATTAGTGGGGATGGTAAAAGCACAGCGCGTTTCTATGCGGTAGCATTTACTTAGAGTAAGAGAGGTGGTTTGGATTCTCGGTAGCCTTTTTTGCTGATTTTATAAGATGATGATCAACATGCGCCCCTTGTGGGTTGACAGCTTAGCTCTTTACTAGAATGTACCAGAAATGAGGGCTGGTTGATACAGGCCCTCAGCACTTCACCCCACTGTTATTATCACTGTATCCAGCATGGACATTCTTAGTTGCCAAACTGATAATGATCACTTCTTTACTTAAAAGGCTTCTGTGACTTTCTGCTGCTCTTAGATAAAGCCTCTGTCCTTTAAGATGGTTTGTTGCCCATGATCCTGTCCCCGATTTCCTCTTGAGCCTTTTCTTTGTCCCGTCTCCCATCCACACTCTGCTGGGGTCGCAGTAAGTACATTTCATCTCTTCTCACAGTACACTTGACTTTGCTCATTCCTCCCTGTGCTTCAGGTCTTGCTGTGGATGTCATTGGCCAGAAAACTTTTGCTGGCATGCCTGTTCTGGGTTTGGGCCTCTGCAGTGTTCCTGAGCTCTGCATTGCCATCCTGTCCTTCATCCTCAAGCAGCAGATGTGTGGATGGGTTAGCACCTCCAGCGGGTATGATACCTGTCAGAGAGACTCTGGGCACTATGTTGTATACTGGGTGATTGACTAAGATTTCTCCTTCTTCTCTTGTAGTAGTTACTTGGTAACAGATAATATATATTTCTAGCAAAAATGCCAGGTTCTAGGTGACTATTCTTCCATATTGAGTAGGTACTGGGGACCAGATACATTTCTCTATCTATGATAATCCAGGGGATAAGACAGACCTGACCTATTCCTTGGTAGCCTTTTTGTTCCAATGGGGAGGTAGATTGGAGCTAGAAAACAAACAGAAGCAGCCAGGAAATTACAGAATGGAAATAAGTCCTCAGATGTTGGCAAGCAACTGAAGAGGTCAGGAACATCTTCCTGCAGGGAAGACAATGAATTTTTAAGGTCTCAGCCTAGGTAGCCATGGCCTTAAATGACTGACTTTTGTTAGAAGAAGAAAAAGAACCTTCTGACCTGACGATATTGTGCAGAAATATCACAGGTTTTCTTTTGAGAGGTAGATATCTCTGATCCATAGAAGTTTCCATTTTTGGCAGCTTTGGGTGGGTGGGGGGTGGGAACCAAGCTTTAGTGCCTGTGTGCGGAACAGGTCACCTGCAAGTACTTTTGTCTCCCAAAAGTAGAAAGCACCCGTACCTTATCTGTACCATCACATACTTTTAAGTTTTATATGGATCGTGAAAGTATCATAGATATCTAATGGAAGGATCATCTAGCTCAGAACTACCACGGCAAGAAAGCCCTGTAGGGTGTAGGCCCACAAGCAGCTGCAGGTGCATGTGTTGGGCAGGGGAGCTTTGCCACAGTGGAACCCAAGGCCTTAGAGTGGTGGCAGTCCAGCGTACTACCTAGTGTGAACCCACCCTCTTGACCTCCCTGATGGCCCTTGGAGGCTTTTGCCTGTGTGCCACCATCACCCAAGCCTTTGTTTTCAGAACATGGGAACCAAAGCTGTTGCCCAAGTATTGCTGTTGCTGTTGCTTGCAGCTGGTGTGATACTCACACACACATCTAATGTAGAGCTATAAAATGCAGAAATACTTAGAATTGTTTAGGTGGATATTAATTTATATCTAATATTTATGTTTGTATTTAAATATTTATACTTAGTACATTAATTTGTAATTGTAATATATATGTGTGTGGGTGTCTTACAATTTCAGAGAAACCTAGCTTTGTAATAACTATATGGGGAGTTACTTTTACTGCAAATTAGTAGTAATGATCCCATTAAAAAGAACCTATGTTTTAGCGTACAACTCCCAGCACTAAGTGCTGCGCTGCAGTGGGAGCCAGGAGGGTGGGGTGAAGGTGTGTAGCTCTGTCATCGGTCAGCTGGGATCATAAGCAAGCTTCTGCTAATCAGGCTGTTTCCTGGTTTATATTATGACGGGTTTGCTAGAATATCTCTGAGGACTCTTGCATTGTAAATGCCTCTGCCCCCATGTACTAAGCAGTTCTATCATTTCTTCCCTTTTGGAGTAATTGGTTTGGTTGAAGCAGTCAACATGAATTATGTCTTTCTTACCAAAGTGAGTAGCTCCTATGAATTATTTGGCCCAAGTCTGAATTTCTCCAGCGTGGAAAGGTTTAGCTCACGTCTAAGTGACCTATCTAGCGTGGATAGTATTGTGTCTTTCGTCAAAAGTCAGCCTTAATGAAATACAAAAGGTCCTCATTCCAAGTTACACAATTGTATTTCTTCATTTACATGAGTGCATTTCTTGTTTTGTGGGATGAGGGAAAGTTATGTTCTTGTTCCCTTCTGTTCGGGAGACACTAAGAATCTCATTGTTGAAGCTTTTGCTGGAAGCCATCACTAGTATGGTAATTAAAGCTTTGCAGTCTCAAAGTGTCTGTAGCCACCAGTTTATATATCCACCTTAGGTGATGACAAATACTGTAAATCACTTGTGTGAGACAGATGTTTTAATTAGATGGAGGCCTGAGCCCCAGGGCATTGGCTATCATGGTGTTTAAATGCTGTGCTAAAGAATTTTATGAGACAGGAAGTTCTTGTTGAGAATTCTGAGAGCTTTATCAAGATTATTCTGTGAGTGTGCCTCTGTGTACCAGTAAGTTAGAGCAGTGGTTGCCAGAAAACCCTGGACTTTCAGTGGACAGACCACTTAATGGGAGACTCACAGCAGAGCTTTTATTATAAGCTACCTTCTTCAAAGCTTCTTTGATTTTGTGTTGTAAATTTGTGTATCTTTGACCTCACAAGGAGAGAAATGCTTACAGGGTTACCAAAGGTACTTAGTTTGTGTTTGTGGTAAGAAATGAAAAAGTTTGTCCTAACACAGAACCACGATCAGCATGAACTCCTCATAATTGCACTAATAAATCATCTGAGGCCAGTATGGACATGTTCTATATCTGTTTTTTTATGCCCAGTTTCAGACCTCGGCCATGTTCTTTACACACCTAAACCAAAACCACAGAGCTGCACTTCTCAGTCATGTTTACCCTTTGCGAGTGCACAGAACTGTCTCTGACTCTGCCTTGCAGCATTCTGGCATGGGGCTGGGGCTCAGTCGTGTTCCCTTCCAGAGTCTTGGATGTAGGACACTTTGGTTCCTTTTGCTCCTGGTAATTGATCTGCTGGTGCTTAGTTTGGTTCTGGGCTAAAATCAGTTTTGGATGTGTGTTAGTGTAATTCCTTAGAATGCGTGTGTTTGATTGCCAGTTGTGGGCCTCAGAGATGCTTTAATGTACCTTTCTTTGTCTCATTATGGTATGGAAGAGTTCAGAACAGATTTCAAGACAAACATTCCTACCAAAACTGCATCAGAGGGCTGGCCAGATAGCTCAACAGACTAAAGTGCCTGCTTAGACACATGCAGGCAGGGGTCGGGGGTTTGATCCCTGGGGCACACACAGACAGGGACTGAGACTAGGTGTGGTGGTGTGTGCCAGTGCTTGGGAGGCTGAAAACAGGAGGATCAGTATGGGCCCAATCTGTAGTGAGACCCTGTAGAGCCTTACTAAATACATTAAACAAACAACAGCAACAACAACAAAAACTGTCTGAGCCTTGGACCCTTTTGCTGATGGTGAAAGCTATGTACCCTATTTCTAGAAAAATACACACATGTATTTTGACCCTCATTTGGGGAACCATGTCACTAGATTAGTAGTCTTTTGCAGCCCGACCATGGTGAAGGCCTTGAGTAAAGAAAGTGAGGCCTTTATGAATTCCTAATTCCCAGAGGATGGTTTTAATTGTTTTCTCTGTATTTGAAGACATGTATTTTTCATTTAATTATAGACCTAGTTAACTAGTAAGGGACAATCAACTGTGCATTTCAAAGAAAAAATTGTGCTTTAAAAAAATATGTCCTCACTTTATTCTGGTGCCTGGTAGAATATGTTAGATGGTGACCCAGTTTAGGACCTATTTGGTTGTGTTCTGTAGGTATTTTCAAAAGCTTCTATTTTTGAGGGGATTATTTGAGGGTTAGATGAAAAGTTTTTTAAAAAAAGAAATGCCAGAAGAGGTTGAGTGACCTTGACTTAGTGTCTTTGTTAATACAAACTTCTCCCCTATAAATGAGATGAGGCTCACCTCATTTGTGAACAGGCATCGTAGTCTGCTGCTGAGTTAGTGTAGTTCAAGACAGAGCGATAAGATGGAGCCCAGGCCTCCTATGGCCCAGGTCCCTGTGGCCCACTAAATTTCCTTGCCTCTGTCGCATTCTAAGTCACCTGGCCAGAATGCTGAGGACAGTCTGATGGTGGTGGCCATTGAGTTAGCACCTGTGCTACTTAGAGGTAAAGTAGAATTGAACTGTCTGAGCTGTAGGCCAGATTCTTTCCTGACTCCTCAGCAGTGAATTGGAGCAGCAGCAGGAAGGCCTTCCAATCCTTTATTGACATTTGTTGAGGACCTACTGTGTACCTGGCTGTTCTGGGAGCCCCTGTAGGGCAGAGAACACAGGAATTGGGTTCAGTGACTCCACAGAGCTGCTCCTTCAAATGGGGAGGTCAGGAAAAGCAAGCACGTGATCAAGAAAAGGGCACATAGTATGCAGAGTGCTGGGTGGGGCGTGGACCCTGGGCAGGTGGTCTGGACTGCTCTTCCTAGGATGGACAGAGATGTATGTACAGGAAGGAGCACATTGTGAGGGGAGCTGAGTGACAAGAGGCAAACAGCCTGTGAGGGCTAGAGAAAGGGCTGGCCAGACCAGGCGGAGGGAGCAGCACTCCCAACGAAGAAGTGGGGCATGTAGAGTGCAGGTGGGGGAGTGATGAGAGTGTGGCAGCTGGCCTGGCTGGGGCCCCAGCTCTGCTACCACACCAGAGTGTTAACAGTGAGCTTCCTCCCTCGCTAGGCAAAGGGCACTCATGCTGGCTGCCTTGGCGGCTTTGTAGATTGAATTTCAGAGGTTCAACATGCACTGCGCCACACAGGCTGTCAAGTAGTACTAGGTTTGGTTGCTTTTAATGTCCCAAGGAAACTGCTGTGTTGAGAGGGGCTTTCTGCAAAGAACCCTAAAATTTAGACACCCACAAGTTTGCATTTCAGATATCACACTTTAGAGTCTTAAGGTGAGACTTTCCCAGGATGGGAAAGGGTAGAGTTTGGTTGGTGCCCCTTGAGTGACATGCTGGAGGCCTTAGCTTACCTCTGCCTACTTTAGCCCCTGTTTCTAAAGAGAGGAGGGAGAGGCAGGATGGGGAGGGGAGGGGATAAAATGATCAAGATGCAGTCCATGTGTATGCCAGTTCCTCAAGCGAAGCATAACTTCCATGTATTATAAACATGTACTACTAAAAAAGGATTTAAAAAAGAGGAGGAGAAAGCAAAGACACTGAAAGTTTATTTCTGAGATTTGAATCTGTGAAAGATATTATTTTCTATGGATTCATAAGCATTAATGGAAAGTTCTCAGAATTTAGAACAGACTTTTTTTTTTTTAAGTACTGGGAATTGAACTCAGGATCTCATGCTTGTCAGGGAGGTGCTGTGCCACTGAGCTATATTCCTGGCCCAAGTTCTAATAATTTAGAGGGATAAAGTAATTGTATTGCATTGACACAATTGGTGGGGCCCTATAGTGTTTGTACTTTTAGCAAAACTATAAATTTATAGTTGGGAATTGCTAAACACAGTGCCAGCAATCATATAGGAAATAAAATCTCAGTCACTGAGAATAGCTAGATGCAGTTGGTGCTTACTTGCTCCTGAAAGTTATTTTGTTAATGATTTTGGGAGTTAATTCTTTGATAATTTTGCCTTTTTTGTTCTTTTGTATGTAGCCTACAGGGTCTCACTATGTAGATTGAACTTATAGTAATCTCCCCGTGTTCAGTCTCCCAAGGAGCTGGGATTATAGGCATGCTACCACACCCAGTCTCAGTGGCCATCTCAGTGCACCCTGGGAGCAGGGTCAGCTGGGCACACCAGGATCAAACCCCTTGCCAGGTGTGTGTGTGTGTGTGCATGCTTGCTTTCTTTCTTTCTAGCAGGTGGTTTAATCCACTGAGCTATTTAATAGCCTTTATTATTTTGAATAAAATAATTCTAGACAATGACTATTTTGTCTTCTCTGACATTTCTGACTTTTGTTTCAACATCTATTTGGTATGTATTTAATGTAAAAAGCCACATGAACATTTGTCTGAGTGACATCAATTAGGATACAGAATCTACAATTATAGGCTAATAATATACAGGTAGAGGCTTTGAGGAATATTCATTGGACGACTAGCCCAATTATTAGCGCATTATAGTATGATGTTGGATGCTAGCCAGATTGAGGTGCAGCTACTCGGTCTGCCTCTTAGTAACAGCCACCATTTATCCCTGCAAACCTCCTCTCAGGGCCATGGGCGGATACAGTCAGGACTTATATAAACTGCTCACACACATCAGCACAGAAAAAATTACCAGTGTCACCATTAGCACTTACATATGAATTCACGGGGTCTGCCCTTTTCTGAAACTAACTTTGAAAACAATAAGACTTTTATTCACATAGAATTTAAGAGTGAGTGAGAAGGGATTTTTTGGATGCATCTTATTGTTTTTGCTCTTTAAGGGCCTGGAGAGCAAATCAGCAAGATATTTCTAGTGAAAGAGAAGATGGCTTCCTGGTCTCACAGTTGTGGGGTCGTAGGCGTAGTTTCTGCACACAGGACTACTCTGAGACATCTTACAAGAAATGTGGGAAAATAACATAGGAATTACTATCTAGCTAACATGTTGGCCACAGTTAGTAAACTAGAAAGGCTGCAATGGAATCTGTTGCGGTGCTCTTTCAATATTAGACAGATAGAAGCCTCTGATCAAGTATTAACTTTCTGTTAGCGCAAGCCAACAAATCAGGAAGAATAAAAGTTGCAATATTTAGTTGCAGAGGACTGCAACAGCCCTTTGAAAAGCTAAACTGGGTGCTTTTATTGCTGCAATCAAACGATGATTATAAACAGCCTCTTTCAGTTGCCATTAAAAGATTTCATCTGATTGTTGGGTGTGAATTGTTCACTCCCGCTTTCAAGGAGAAGTCTGATTTTAAAAAAAGTACATCACTTGATGTGAATTCGTGGATGCAATCAAGGACACTAGCCATTGTGATTTGTTTTACAGAAAATAAAACGCTGTTTACCCCATATGGACTTCCTTTGGCTGTTGACTAGACACTTGCACAGTTAATTTCAAGTTAAGAAGTTTCGGAGCTGTACATATTTGCTTCTTTCACGAGAAAAGTTGCATCTGTTTTGTGGCAAGGCACCCAGGAGTTTGCATTTGATGTTCAGCGTAGTCTGGCTTTTGCTTGCTTAGAAGCCTTTGTTGTTAGGTCTTGGGCTATGTGGAGAGTGTTTTTGCGGCCCTTGCTGGGCCTCCTCCCCTTCTCACGCACATCCTGTATCTGGGTTGTGGCTGGATAGATTCGCTGGGGTGCTGCTGTTGCAGATGTCTGGGGTGAATGACAATGTGTGGGTGTGTGCCTTCACTTTGGCCAGTGACTCCTTAGTTTCAGCCCTGCTGGACAGCTGTCTGGGTGGGCACCAGGGACCCTCTGCCCACACTTATACCTGGCAAAATGCCCTGCGGGGGTGGTGATCAGGAAGCATTTGTTGGAGAAACCAATTTCTCATTGTTGTCATCCTTTGAGTCTGAGTCAGGATTCAAACTTATGTTCCTTTCACCAGCAGAAGGAAAATACCTGAGTTGAAGGGAATTTCTATTTTTAGATATCTGTGAAATGTCTATACTGATTCCCATAGTGGTTGTACCAGTTTACATCCCCCCCAGTGGTGTAGAAAGGTTGCCACCCCCAGCCTCACTAGGATTTGTTGTTGTTTGGTTTCTTGGCAGTGGCTACCCTTTCTGGAATAAGATGGTATTCTTAACTTGCATTACTCTCATGGCCAGTGGTGTTGAACAATTTTTCATGTATTTACTGGCCATTTGTATTTTTTTTTTTTGTGCAGGGTCTCACCGTATATGTAGTCCACGTTTATAGTGATCCTCCTGCTTTTTGCCTCCCACTTGCTGGGATTACAGGTACGCACCACCATGCCCAGATTGCATCGCTGGCTCAGCGCACCTGAAGGCGGGGCGGGTACAGCATGCGGAACCAGGGATCGGACCCTGGTCCCTGCACTTACCTAAGCAAGCACTTAGTCCGCTGAGCTATACCACCAGCCCTCCATTTGTATTTCTTCTGAGAAGTGTCTGTTCATTTTAGTTCTCTGTTCTTGATTTGGTCTTTGCTCTGAGGGTTTGAGTTTCTTGAGTTCTTTATATATTCTAGATATTAGTCCAGTTTTATTTTAAAACAAGAAAAACAATGACCCTGAAACATCATTCCTGTCAAGATACTAAGTGACTCTCACCATCAGTATTGTTTCCATTGTCAGTTTGAAGGCAGATCATGTAGTGCCGCTTTGCTGACAGGGAACTTCTGTCGACAGGAAGAAAATGTTCAAGAGGACTGGAAGGGAAGGTAGCGAAGGGTCGCTGCTTGTCATGACCCCTTACATTCTTAATCTCCTACCTGGGCTCTTGTGAAAAGTCTCAGGCTAGAGTTGGGTTATAATCCAGGAGAATTTTCTTCTCTCCCAGCCCCCAGTTGTTCTTGTGGTTCTGGAAGGCAGGTGCCCACAACTGTGAACCGCGGGTCTCTCCTGTAGCCTCACCTCTCTTGCCAGCATCTCTGGGTGCGCTAGCTCCCTGTGCAGGGCTGGAAGGTACAGGCAGCTCCCTTTAGGGAAAAGATGGGGACACTGCACTCCAGGTCAAAAGGGAAGGGAGCAGGGCCAAGTGAGGGCTGGGGGTTTGTTCTAGGTGGATGAGGCAGGTTGAACGCTCCGAGGGAGTTGGAGAGGTGTCAGGAGGGCAGGAAAGGAGGAAGGCATGAAAAGAACAAGAAAAATAATGACTCTGAAACATCATTCCTGTCAAGATACTAAGTGACTCTTGCCGTTAGTATTGTTTCCATTGTCAGTTTGAAGGCAGATCATGTAGTGCTGCTTTGCTGACAGGAAACTTCTGTCAACAGGAAGAAAATGTTCAAGAGGATCGGAAGGGAAGGTAGCCTACTCTGAGGAGTTTCCTCCGTGCCCTCTCCTGACCAGACCTTCTCTTTTTCATGCCTTCTTTTCCCTAAAGGGAGCTGCCTGTACCTTCCAGCCCTGGCCACACGCCCCTCCCTGAGGATGTGCTCTGGAAGAGCCCAGGAAGAGCCCATGATAGAAGTGTAATCATGGCTGTTCCTCCTTGGCTTGGCAGCTGATTCCTTCTTCAGTTCTCAGATCTTTGGGCTCTGTTTTCCTCCTGCATACGTACACTGGGATATTTTTCTTTTCCCCTACTTTCCTTGGGTACTTCTTTCATCATCCTGCAGGCTCCAGATGCCTTAAACAGTCCTTGAGTTTTTGTCCTTGCATTGTTGTCTTTCTCATTCCGAAAGGTCTTATCTGTTTTTATCTCCCCTGTGGTCTCTGCCTGTTGCCCACATACCAAAGCAGCATCTTTCATCTTTCAGCCCGAGCCTGACTACTGCTTCTAGAACAGGGTGGGCTCCATTCTGGTCTTCTGCCCTGTCTCCCTGGACCGTCAGGGTCCCACATGAAGCACCTGGGGCTTATTCAGGTTGAGATCAGGTTGCAGGCTCCTAGTGATCTGCTTCTGCATAGACCTTACGCCCATCCTGGCCCCTCCACATCAGCTAAGTGCTCTGTTGCTCCCTCCATCCAGCCCCTTCCCTGCCCGTTTTCCCAGGCAGAAGTGGTCTCACCATCCTTCAGTCACCAGAGTGCAGCTATGGACTTTTCACCTTCACACTCTTCCCCACTCAGTTAATCCCTGCATTCTGCAGAATGGGCTCGCCAAGTATGACTGGCCTAAATTTCTCTTCCTTCTCTGTCAGCAGCTCCTTGTTCAGACCCTTGTCATATCTGTAGATTGTTGTAACAGCCTTGGAACTGAGCTCCAGGAGTGCTGACATCTTCCCCAAACCTGTCCTCTTTGGAGCTGCTGGTGGGGGTGTGTGTCCAATCTCATCCCTAGCCTCTTTCCTGCTGAGAATCCTTTAAAGATTCCCCATCCATCAAGTTCAAGTTCAGGCTTCTCAGGAAGATTTCTAGTAGGCTGGGCCTCACCTGGGCTGGTGTTCTATCTCCCAGCACATCTGCCCTCTCAGGGCGTGAAGTAGGCGTGGATGAGCCCATTTTATGAAGAGGAGGCCTGGTATTGCTTTGTAATTTGTGTTGATGGCTTGTATAATGTTAAAAAAGATAGGAGGGTTAAGGGTGGTTATGAAGAAAAAATGTCACTTTCCGTGCAACTAGAAACACGCCCACAGCCAGGCCCAAGTGTGCACACACACGTTTCTGTTTGCATCGTGCACTGGGTGCTTGGTGTTACAGAACATGCCTAGTGCTCAGGCTCCTTAGGCTTCTTGCCCCGTGGTGGTGGGGAATAGCACCAGCCCAGATTGCAGTACAGGGTGACTGAATTCAGGAACAGACATAGATATAAGAGTGTTAGGGGACTGCAAGCCTGAGAATTGAGGGAGTGGTTTTTGGAGGAGGTAATGCCCTAAGCCGGTCTTCAGGGAATGTTGGTATTCATCCAATTTAAGGGGCAAACTCCTTTGCTTACTTTTCTTCTTCAGGGTTTATATTTTTCCTTTGTCATTTTATCTGTATCGTTCATTTTCCCTACACTAATAACATTTAAGCGCTTTTTAAATGAAAATCCTAGCTGGTTCATGCCATTGGCAGGAACTAGCTTCTTGAGAGCACAGATGTGGTTCTGGTAGGTTCTGAGGGCCTACGCCAGCATTAGGTGAATTGAGTGCCTGCAGGTGAGGGGTGAGTATGGGTTCTCCAGTTTCCTCTGGAGGTGGCAAAAGCCTGTGTGACAGCCAAGACAGCACGGGTACCACGAGGCCGTAAGCCTGGTGTCCTGCCTGGGTGCTGCAATTATTCAATCTTGGGCGCAGGGCAGAGCATCCACACAGCAGTGCCAGGTTCGCTGGCAGGTGGAGGAGGGTGTGCCCTTTGAAAGCCAGCACCAGTAACTAAGTGAGAGCAACAGGATGGCAGAGGTGGAACTAATGCATTTATTAGCATATAATACCATCAACCTCACACATGTAAATGTAGATTATTGTGGCTTGTCTTTCCCTAGCTGCAGAGAAGGAGAGCTGCCCTTGAGTATGAGTTAGTCAGTGAGTACCTGCCTGCAGATCTGAAGCCACCAGCACATGTCCCATGGGTCAGCTTTATCCTTGAATTATCATGGGCTTTCATCTCCATCTCTGTGAAGCTAATGTCTGGCTTGGATTTGACTGTGAGGTTCCAGGGCCAGACCTGTTGCCTCCATTGGCTTTCTCATTCCTTATTGCTGGGGTGGGAGCTTTGCTTTTTTAGTCTGTTTGCACCAGAATAATTGCACTGTAAGAATTTCCACAGGAAATCTGCCCTTTGTCACTGTGAGTGTTGTGGCTGCACAGAGAACCCACAGGGCAGAGGTGTCTCAACCCAGTGTCAGAAACACAGCAGATCTGGAGATCACAGTGGCTGGTTGTGGTACCACATGAGCTCTGGCAGTGATCCATTGAAGCCCAGCCTCTAGAAAGGTGGGTTAGGGTTTCTCTCCATCTAGTGCCAGGTAGAAGCCACTGTCAAGGCCAAGAATTGCAGGGCCAGGGAATCTTTCATGCTGGGAGAGGTGGCTCTGCCCCTATTGATGTCTTCATGATCAACAGCTGTTTTTGCATTGTGCGCTCTCACAGACTTCTCGCTTTTGCTTTTTCTTACTGTTTGCTTCCTGGGTGGTCTGCAGTCTACCCAGCTGTGAAGTGGGCTTCACATTTCCTGACTCACAAGTGTTTATGATGGAGCAGTTGTCAGAATGGTTGGTTTTTTTAAATAAGTCAGGAGGCCAATATGCAGTCAAAGCAATAGCTTAATGGATCTCTGGTTAAGGAATGAATGAGGGGCTGGGAATATAGTTCAGTGGGATAAGTGCCTTCCTGGCAAGCTCAAGGTCCTGAGTTCAACCCCTTGTACTGAAAGAAAAAAAAAAAAGAAAAGGAAAGAATGAATCTTCAGCAGTTATAACCTAAGCCATGTAAGAGACCTGACAGAGGAATGGCCTTTTGAGCAAGAGTCACCAATGCACTATGAAATGAGACAAGGCTGTAAAGGAGATGCTGTGGGAACTTGTTGACTCTCTAATAAAAGTATAGAAGGACTGGACTCTAAGAAGAGGATCCTGTGAGGTTTTCATTTGCTTTGGAGCTCTGATACAATAAGGACTAGAGCTGGAGGATGAATGAACGACAGGTTTCTTTACAAACAAAAACGTGTCTACCTTTTTGTAATCAACTGATATTTTAAGCACACTGTGACATACTGTGGGAAACTAAAAATCAGTTCAGAAATTTGTATGAGCACAAAGGCGTTTCAAAAGAACTTTGGGTGTAACTTCATTAAAAGTGATTGGCTTTACTTTTGGCCAGGAAGCTGACCTGGATTATTCACAGCAGATGTGTTGTGTGTTTGTGTTGTGTGTGTAGAGGTGCAGCTTGAGCCACTGGCCTTCACTGGGACCAACCATGACAGCCAGTTCTTGCATAAAGCCCTGCACCCCCAGACTTGTGTCATATTTATGCTGCATAGGACGTGGGTTTTGTAATGGTGGCTTTTTTGGATGGCGATGTCCATGATGGCGAAACTTCCAGTAGTGCTGCCTCTTCTTCCTGCCATCAGGACATTTTGAAGCTTCTCATTTGAGGCACACTGCTTGCTCACGTGCTTGGGCAAGAAGAGGCACAGCTTGGTTTCACACCAACCGTGGTCTGGAAGGGCTCTCAAAGTTCCCCCGGCTGTGAGAATTCTGGAGTGATTCACTGCCGTGGCTGGGGCTGCTGCTTGGTGACACAGTGTGTGTGACAACAGAGGGCAGTGAATCAGTCTTGGCACCACTGAGCCACTGGGAAGCAGGGTCAAGTTAGAGGGTACCTGGCTTCCTTCAGCTGCATCTGCATGGACGTGTCCTGTGACAGACACAGAGACAGCTAAGGGCCTGTTGTGCATCAGGCACTGTGGACAGGGTGGGTTTAGTGACCAATTTAATTCCTTCCCCTTTCTGTTTGTTCAAGTGCTTAATGTTTTTAAGTAATGTACTGCAGAGACAGAATGACCAGGAAGTCCCACGGAGAGCTGGGTGGCAGTCTGTGAGCAGCTCCACTTCTTGTCAGGCCTGTGTGGCCGGTGGTGGCCAATCCAATAGCTGCAGCTGGGGCAGGGGGCCCTTGGGTCTGCATCCTGCTGGGTGGCTGGAATGAGACAGGTGGAGGGTCCCTTGCACTCACGAGTCCTGATCCTGCTGGGCTTTGCATGGGTGAGCTTTGTGGCCTTGTGAATCAAGGCTCTGCCCAAGGCTGCCTCTGTAGCCTTTCTTCCACTAGATTCTGATGGATTGTTAGCACCTTGAGTTAAAGCAACTTAGAAGCCCTGTCAGACCACACACTTTTCTTCAGTTCAGGCCCTTGGCTCCTGGCTGAGGCACTGAGGTAAGGCTGCAGTTGCTTTGCCTCTTATGCTAGTTTCTGTTTCAGGTGGTAAGAGCTTTCCTATCCTGAGCCCCTTAGGAGGCTTCTTCGTGCTCCTGTCACAGTGATTGGTGGTGTGCTGATTCCTCCTCAGTTCCCCTTTCTGGCATATTTCCTCACTGCGCACTTCTCTCTTCCCATCATTTCTAGGAGTGTTGGGTCCTAAAATGTTTGCATAGAGAGGCTTCCCTTCTCAAGCAAGCCCTTCTCAGTAAACACATTTCAGGACAGTCTTTCTGTCACCATGGTCCCTTCGAGGCCAGAAGGAGCAGGTGTTTTAGGTCTTCAGTTAGCATCTCCCTGCTCAAAGCAGACTTTGCTTTTCCAGACAATGTAGGCTTTAGACTTCAAATAGAAAGAGAAATAGTAACTTGTATCCCTTTCCTACACAGAGGCAATAACTTTTCATATATGTATGTATAGGCCACACAGAGAGAGCGTTGATGGCCTTGGAAATCCCTGCACTCTGCATGCTGAGGGGGAGGCATGGCTCTGCACCATGACTCTGGGCTCCTGCCTTCGATTTCCACTGCGGTGTCAGGGAGCAGAGCAGCAAAGGACTGCGCGGGGGGACAGTGCACCTTAGGAGATGCTGGGGAGGGGTTCTGTGCTGGGCCCATGCTTCTCGTTCATTAGCTCATTTATTCTCAAGAATACATGTGAAATGCATAGGTTACTTTATTATGCCCTCTTCATGGGGCAACTGAGGCTGGCCTAGAAAGTTTAAGGTTCTTGCCCACAGTGAGTGGTGGAGTTGGAGTTTGAACACCTGCGTGGAGCCACAAGGCCCATGATGGTGAACCTAGAGCATGCATGCCACAGAGGACTGTTCATTAGCATTGAAAGCTCTAAAAGGTTCACCATCAGTGCCCTAGGCTGTGTCACTCCTGCCCAGGCAAGTCTATGAGGCAAAACGACCAACTCTGAGATGATCTTCTGGGTGTCTGCCCATGTGACCAGACATTTTCCAAGGATTTGTGCTCACTGGACCTAGAAGGGTAGGATAGCTTGCATGTGCTGCGTGTACCCCTGCAGCTGATGACGGGCCCCCAGGTTGACAGGCCTACCCTGTTTCTGAAAGGCTCGTCAGGATGGTACCTGGTTGTCCCTAACAGCTGAATGAGTGAAAGTGACCACACCCCATGCATTTGATTGACCTTCTTTAGTGCTGTGCCAGTGACAGTGTCCACTTTTGCCTTGGACTGCATCCTCTAACTGAATAGTGGAGTACTGGGTAAAGTCATTATCCAAGCTACCAGCATGGCATCTGTCAAGAGAGTGGGGTAACTATACAGGCAGTAACTTGAGACTGTGTAGCTCCTCAAGGCATTGTGGGGCCCACTGGCTCCTCTGTCTCTGTCTCTGTCTCTGTCTCTGTCTCTGTCTCTGTCTCTGTCTCTGTCTCTGTCTCTGTCTCTGTCTCTATCTCTGTCTGAAGATGACCTGGTGCTGCTCTACCACTGAGCTGCTCCCTCAGCCCCAGGTTCCATACTTTTGGGCGCAATTGTTATGTATCTGGGGTTGTCATGGGATGTACAGAAATACAAAGATGTTTTCATTCCTGTAGGATCTTGTCATATAGGGGAAGCAGATACATAAATACCTTAACAGCACTGGGTGTGATGTATCCTTCATGCAGAATTCTATGAAGGAATAAAGTTCTCATGAGCAGGGCTGGGCATGGTGGCGCATGCCTGTAATCCCAGCACTCTGGCGACTGAGGCAGGAGAATTGTTGTGAGTTCAAGACCAGCCTGAACTACAAAGTGAGCTCGAGGCCAGCCTGAACTGCATAGTGAGACCCTGTCTCAAAAAGACAAAAAAAAAAAAAAAGTTCTCATGAGCAAAGCAAGCACGAGCAAACATTTCACATCTTCTGCCTGTGCTTTCCGAACCCATTCTGCTAATGTGGTCTTGATTTAAAGTCTGTCCTGCAGTCCTGGACTTGCACCAAACAGCCATTATAGCAATGAAGATTTAAATGAGTGGCTTTTCCTAAGCATTATAGTTTTCCTCATTCATCATTTCATTCCAACATTAGCTAATGATGTCAGCATTCTCACAAGTCACTTTTATGCATTGTTTAGCAGTGGCTTAGGACTTCTGCCATCTCCTTACTTTGGCTTGCCTGCTCCCCATCTCTCATAAAGTATTCACCAGTGATTCAATGTGTCTTGGGAGCTCTTTGAAGTTGGGTGGAAAGGAGTGGGGACTGGTGGGGAGAGAACCCCAGGATAGGTATTCTGGGGCCCTACAGGGATTTGGGGTGAAAATTCAGAGATAATTTTTGTCTTGCTGCTTGCTGTGGTGTGTGCCCGGCAAAGGGAAGGAATACTGATTGAATCACTTCTAAAAATGCAGCTGCTGTTCATGTGTTGCCTCAGGTTGTGAGGATGGGTTACTGCAGCTGGGAGTAGTTCTGTTGTGCTGGTGTTTTTTGTTCTGGTTACCTTCAAGGCCCAGGCCCAGTGCCTGGGCCCAGTGCCTGGGCCCAGGTGGTTGTCAGTTGGTATTGCTTTTGCCTTGCTGGACCTAACAGTGCTATTTCTGAGACTGTCACGGTTGGAACATCTGTCGTTTATCTCCAAATCCCACTGTTAGAGAGGTTTGTGCTCTGACCAGTGTCACATACATGGTGTGGGACAGAAGAAAGCTGAGGTAGATGAGAGAGAAATTCTGACTCGCTTTTATCAGACCTTAGCTCCTCATGCCACTCTCTGGTTCACACTAGAAGCCTAATATAGCTAGTAATAAACCTCATTAGTACTTTATGTTGGCAGGTCTGAGGTGTTAGATATTAAAACTGTTTTACACCATGGGTGTTGAACTTCATTTGGTGAGTGAGGGAGGATGGGACCACCTTTGCCAGAATAGGAAGAGAGGACCCTGATTTTTCAGGAAACAGAAATAGCGCGTTAATAAGCTTGGCTGAGGCTGTGGGATGAGGAGGGGAAATTGCCAGGCCTGGGCAGGAGAGTCTCTCCCTGGGATCTCAGCACTGATTCACCCAGGTGCCAAGAGAGCTATAGGAATGTGCGAGGCAGCACCCATCCCTTCTTAGGTTCTTCCTAGATGGAGCCTAGGAAGCTGGTGCTTTCAGTGAAGGCTGTGTCTTGTGGTGGATGTCACAGCAGGCGGGGTGCAGGGACTGATTACCCAAATGGTCTGGGCAGGTTGGCCATGGCCCAACCTTTAAAATTCTCTTGGGAGGGACCGGGGAGATAGCACGGAGGAATAAATGCTTGCCTGGCAAGCTGAAGGTCTTGAGTTTGATCCCTGGTACCACCAAAAACAAACAAAAAACCAAAAACTTCTCCTGGGGTGCATGGCCATAAGGAGGACTGAGAATGGGTAGGAGGAAGGTGTTGGGTGGGGATGGAGTGCGAGAGCTTTCAGCCCTGTGTGGAGTCAGGTGAGGTAAGCAGCCTGCAGGGTGCATGTAGCCCAAGGAGTAGATCAAAAGCTTTACCCCTGCTTCTGATGTTTGGGACAAAGCAGGCTCTTTTTCCAATGCAGACTATGTTTAGGTGGAGGGAAGCTTCTTTCATTCTTTATTGGGGCCTTTAAAAGGGCAGAGCTTCTATTACCATGTTCTTAATTTTTACTCAGCCTTGCTAAGCTGCATGTTTCCCAGCCCTGGTGTGTCATGTCTGTGGCAACCTTTCCCTCTTCTTCTTCAGCTGTTACCAGAAGCCACATTCAGTAACCCTTCGTCATGGTGGCCTTTTTCTGAGTCCTGTAGGTGTGGGCTCCACAGCAGCCAGCACTTCAGCCCTGCAGTGCTTGCACACAGCCCCTGGCAGCAGCAGGCTCATTGCTGAGCCTATGGGGTGCTGACTTCGTGTGTGCGACATTTGTTAATGTCTGTTGACCAAGTGATTGATGGACACAGAGGGGTTCCCTGGGGAAGCTGGGATTGAGGTTCATTTCTGTGTTATCTGTTCTGTGCATTTTCTACTCTGATACTCTGAGTGTTTCTCTGAGACAGGTAGATTGTCCTTGCTGTTGCAGCTGAGGAAACACAGATTGTGCATCTGATGACTTCAGAATCATAGCTGGGACTTATGAGGTCTTCTGACTCTAGAGCTAGTGGGCTTTCCACCCTCTTATGTTAGCTGCCCACCTTGATGGAGCTCCTGCTGCATACCAGCCCTCTGTGTTTGTTGTCCTGTTTTATCTCCCATCCATGCTGTAGAGGTAGATGTTGTTATCTCTGTTTTACAGATGAGAAAATACAGACTCTGAGAGATGCAGTAGACTCGTGAAATGCGAGCTACTGAGACGGAAAGGAAAAGTCTGGGTTCAGCCTGCACAGAACTCAAAGCTCAGGTCCTTTTGGCGGAGAGGTGCTATTCACCTTGGGTGGTAGTTAGGGTTCATATGCAGACCATGTTTATGGCTGTGTTTGTGGTTGTTTCACACATCCCGTCTACCAGGTGTCTATGATGTACTGGTGCTGTACTGGGATTCCAGGGTGAAGAAGAGGATCATACAGAGGCTTATTTTTAGCACCTGCCTTTTTGTTTGTTTTTGTGCACAACTGGGAATTGAACTCAGGCCCTTGCACTTGCCAGGAAAGTGCTTATTCTACTGAGCCACCTCTCCAGCCCCCAGAAACTTATTTTTAAATGCACCTACAAACAAAGGTCTGTGGAGGGTGCGGTGGGGACGCTGGGCTGGGAAGACAGTCAGCATTGCCTTGGTGCTCGGTGTGTGGCCTCTTGCTCTCACGGTCCTACCACAAAACCTCAAAGGCTGGGTCTAAGTTACTGGCTCATCCAGAGGCCACCTGTTGGCCGCTGCTGGACAGAGGAATATTAAATACATATGCACCTGCTCGTCCTTTTTAAATTTTTTTCCAGTGCAGTACAGGGTCACTTTAGTGCTGAGCTACTGAGCTATCTCCCCAGCTCATTATGTTTTTCACTTTGACACAGGGTTTTGCTAAGTTGCCCAGGCTGGCCTTGAACTTGTGCTTCGCCTGCCTTAGTTTCCCAGGTAAGCTAGAAACTAGGCATGTACCACCATGGGCAGCTTCAGGCTTGATTGCTTTATTTATTTATTTACACACACATCTGTATGCCGACAGCACAGAGGCATAAAGAACTGACAGATACTTAGTTCTATGGGTTTTCTAGAAGATAAGACTTATTCTTCTTGTTCAAGGTCAGCCCTTATCTGTCTCTGCTTGTCCTTATTGCTCCAGAGACTAAGTGCTTCTCCTTGCCTCTCAAAACCATTTCAGAAGTAGAGAAGCTATGACAGTGTCTCACTCCTCACTGCTTCATCAGACATGAAGTGACCCATCTCTCCAAGGAGGGGTGCCGCCACCTCCTGAGCTCAGAATGCTTTCCAGTGTTTCACCCTGCAGCCAGGAGTGAGGGAGGAAGCATGATTGTCATTTCTTCATGGGGCATGAAAGGGGCAGGCGGGAGTTTAAAGGGATGTGTCAGTCCCTTCAAAGGCTCTCTTTGCTGAGATCCCATCTAACTCTGATAATAAGGATCCACAGTCAGCTTACTGATTTAGACTTCACAGTGCTCAGGGCTGGTTATTTGGTGTGCAGCCAGTCTGTCTCACACAGCTCAGCCAAGGAAATGAGATGCTTGGCTGTTTCTCTTCCCCACCCTTTTGCTGGACGCCACCATGGGTGGCTCTGCATGTGTCCCAGTGTGTGTGGTTTTACTGCATCCATCAGTTCCACGGTTTAAAGCAGGGCTCATTTAGGAGCCTCACCTCACTGACAGGCACTGTGAAATGCTACTCTTTTAAAAACCATGAAGATAG